>JXSR01S071057.1:38900-54076 GCA_000969725.1 Ophiothrix spiculata
CCATAATTGTAGTTGTCAAATGTTTACATCATTCATAATGCAGGTAATTTAGCTCAACTTGGAATTCAGTTGGCCATATTCCTCACGTAGCTGATATTGTGTTACGTCAGGAAACCAAAGACGCAATGCACCCACATGCCACAAAATGATTTAGCCAGACTCCACTGTTGTACTATTGGTGTGAATATTTAAGAGGATCACACCACCTTTAAAGCCAGTATACTGTTAAAGTCTATATACTGTAAAAGTAGAAATTTTCGCGAGGTTTTTATTTTCGCGTCAATCCTCAAACGCGAAAATAAAAACTCGCGAAATATAATGTCTTTTATCGACCAATTAAAGTTTCTCTCAAAATACGTAACAAGCAAAGCAGTGAATCTGTGCATGTAAAGCTGTTGAATTTGGAACCTTAATCATTCAGCCAGCTAAATCACGAACGATGTAGATGGTAAATATGAGGCAAATATTTCTCAAACCAATCATGTGATAGTGAAAAAAGTTGAAAGTATAATAATATTTTTGGCTGTTTAGTTGAAAGAAATGGTCTTGAGACACGTTAATCACTTTTCTAATCAACTTTCCACACTGTAAAATCTGCCGATAATTGGCGTGTTGGGTGCTTTTACCAGCAAATACCATTTTTTAAACATATATAGGTGTCTCTGTTGGCAAATTACATCAACCAAATTGCCCAGGATCACTATGGATGAAAGAGAGAAAATTGTTTCTTAATCATCATGTGAGTGCAAGAAAGTTGTATCTGCAATGGCTGCCATATGTGATATTTATTTTATTTCTAAATCTGTATCTGTCGTGTCAGCAGAACTCCTCATGAGAGGCACCAGCGCCAATTTTGACAAGACAAGCAAATACCATTTTTTAAACATATAGGAATAAGCAGACCTACGTCATACGCAGAGGTTATGCAGCACAGTGGTCTAAAAATAGCTCGCGTTGCACTTCGTGCGCGGTGAAAATAATCAATACTTCAGCCAGACATTCCTTCATTTTCTTTCTTTTTTAGCGAGAAGGAAATCTGTGAAATGATGAGGTGTTTTTCATCTTGTTGTGGTTTGAATTCCACACATCTCACATGATTTTGGAATCAAAATATTTTGAAAATTTGCCAGAATCAATCAAAATTTCCGAGAGCCGTCATTTTCTCCATTGAGTTGAATGGGGAGTCGGCAATTGTTTTCACCGGATGTAAACAAGATGCCCGGATGTCCGCGCTTGCCTATACAGGTTTAACGTCCATCATACCTGATTTGAGGCCTGAGACTCTGATAGAAAATAGATGACACAATTTTACAGTGACTCAAGCGGCAGGGCTTGGGATTCGAACCCACAATCCATGGATTGTACAACCGATGCTCTAATCACTTGCCTAACATCCTATCACCAGAATACACATATCAGTGGCTCTTGAACTGGTTGTTCACGTGACAGCGACTTCGTATGATTTGTGTAGGTGTAACGCGTAGATGCAAACACATATGCGCAGTTAAATATGCAGCATGAATCCACATCTGGTTGACACGTCATTGTGTAGACACAATCTCTACTCAATGTATATCCCAAGCTCTCGTGTGGTTTGACCCAATGATCAAGCTACACATAAACAGTAATTGGATGTTCTCACTCATGCAGATGAAATAATTATTAATTGTAAAAAAATACAATTTGATTTCTATATAGATATGAATACCAATATGTGTTTCTCCATTCCATTCTATTGCTGTATGAGATCATCTGGTAGGTTGTCCAGTTTGCAGCTGAGTAGCATCTGTCCTAGTGCTTTGCCCTGCAAAAAGGAGCATAATGTTAATCGTCATGAGAGTGCAAGAAAGTCGTATCTGCAATGGCTGCCCTATGTTATTTTTATTTTATATTTTGTCACAAGAATGTGAAAAATCCATCAAAAATTCCCTGTTTTATGTCAGTGGTTCTTGAAATGGTTCTTCAGGTGACACGCCATTTCAAGAACCACTGACCCAAGATTGGAGATTAGACAGTGTGCAATCCAAATTTATGACAAATGGCAGCTATTGCAGATATGACTTTCTTGCACTCACATGACGTAATCAAACAGTCCAGCCTATCTGTGTGAATAATTTAATAAAACTAATTCTACCCATTCTCACCACACATATGTTATACCCCAAGAGTAACTAACATCAATTCCAATTTATTTTACTACTATTAGGGGTATCCTTGATTGGAATTCACTTCCGACCAAAATCAGGACTATCACAGAAACATATGCTTTTAAAAAACAAGTTAAATCTCATCTGTCCACTATATCGATGAACCAGGAACTGGCTAAAATATGTGACAATTTCTTGTGCCTTATGCTTTTTGTCTTCTCATCTTAGCTTAATTTTTGCAGGCACCTTTTCATTCTGGACCCCATTGGAAATAAGTGGACATATTCAATCAGCTTTATGGGTTATCCTGGTCCTTCGACTTGGTTGTCTGATTACAGCTTTTTGTATAATATTGCCATGTCTAATTTTGTATTGTTTGTTGATTAGGCCAAAAAAAGAAACAAGTTTGTTTCTGGTAACCCACGCGCGTATCTGTTAAGTTACATATTTCCTGCATTATTTTTTTTTCATATTTCGTATCAAAAAATAAATTTTTAATTTTGATAAATAAAACAATTCTGTAAAAAAGCTTACTGGAGACTTGAGTAAAAAACTTAATTACAATTAATCGTTCTTTTGTGAGAGCCAGCAAAATATTTAGCGCTTCTATATAAGATACTGGCTCGAAACTATGGACCACAACCATATTACCCGATGCAGAATTTACAGTCATACTGTACAACGGTCGAACAAGTTCGAATAGGCTATGCTCGCGAGATAAAATTTGGGTCAAATCAATATGAATGGATGCGTGTTGATGTTCGTGGCTTTACAGACTGAATATCAGCTGATCAAGTTAGCATTTTTTGTATAAAAAAAAAGAAAACAAGAAAAAGCGCATATCGCATTGCATTTTTGAAAAGTAAAAAATAAAAAAGCGCATACCGCATTGTACTTTTCAAGCATGTTACCAGAAACAAACTTTTTTTTTTGGCCTTATATGCCAATAAAGGATAAATAAATTAATTACTGCAAAAATAAATTCAAGGAAAACAGCATTTACAAAATACTCCTGATGACATGGATGGTAATAATAATACATGTAATTAAAAACAACAAAAGGACGACCGACAATTGTTTGCCATATGGCTGCCAAAGGCTTGGCAGCTGTTCACTTTACCTTAAAAGTACAATTCAGTTTCAAGTTAAAAAAAATATGCACATAAGGCCAAATAAAATTCATAGTTTGTCTCAAAGCTCCCGCGCGCATTAGTTTTATCGTGCGCGTTAGTTTCCCTCAAAATCAGAAAAACCAATTTTTTTAACCTTTTAAAATTTTATTTCACCAAAACTGTGAAAAAACAATTTGATTTATTTGGTCTTAATTCTGTTTTTGAGTTCTAAAAAGGCCCTTATGAAAATATATGAGGGGGAACATATCAAACTCTTGTAGAATAGCACTCAGGACTTCTGTCACACAAGAAAAAAAACTAATACAAAAAAAATGCATTTCGCATTAGTTTTTCAAGAGTAGGAGAGCTTTGAGACAAACTATTATTTTTATTTAGCCTAATATATATTGATTTTTCCCATTATTTTTCATTCTGTTGATTTCTGTTAATAGTTTGTTTTTATTTCCCAAAACTTTATCGAATAAGATACAATATAGATCACATACCTGGGGATCAGATCGCAATGAGGCCACACCTCCGCCACCGAGGGCGTGTGTCAATACAAAATTAAAGCCATGGATGCCAGGCAAGTCATATCTGCAGAATAAAAGTTACAAAATTAGGCTAAATCGATAACCTAGCTGCATGGTAGGGGTTTGCTTGTTTATATTTTATGTGTATTTTAATTAGTCCAAAAAGAAAAATATGTTGACTCGATCAGACGCCCTTACAGGATAAAATTGATGGTAGGTCGGTCACATTTAAAAAAACACCTTCCTACGTTTTTGTAAATTAAATTAGACACATATTTTTTTTTAATTTTAACTTCCTTTGGATCTACAATGGATTGAGAAAAAAAAATAACTAGACTACACATATGTATTACTATGCAATTAGTATCAATAATATGAATTTTCATGAAATGATGTTTTTAATTCATCACAA
Source organism: Ophiothrix spiculata (assembly GCA_000969725.1). NCBI lineage: Eukaryota > Metazoa > Echinodermata > Ophiuroidea > Amphilepidida > Ophiotrichidae > Ophiothrix > Ophiothrix spiculata. The sequence goes on from JXSR01S071057.1 coordinate 43,105, forward strand.
ATAGTATGGTTTATATTTTCAAAAAATCCATTATTGGGAAAAAAAGTCACAAAAATGAAAAATGAAATAAAAATGGTGACTGCAAATTTCACAAATTGTTGGTTGGTTGCAAAGAGCAAGATATTTTTATGGCTTTATGGAAATAAAGCAAATTGAATTGAACTAAATTGAACTGAACTGAACTGAATTGAATTGAATTGAACTGAACTGAACTGAATTGAATTGATTTCTTTCAATTCAATTCAATTCAATTCAGTTCAGTTCAATTCAATTCAGTTCAATTCAATTTGCTTTATTTCCATACACTACACCAGACTATTGATGATGGTTCAAAACCTCAACTGGAGAGATCATCCTACCAGGGAGGTAATAATTTACCCAAACTATCAGAAATAGTGAGAGGTCGCCGCCTAAACTTTGCTGCTCACTGTGCTAGACGGATTGAGGAACCAGTGTCTGGACTAGTGTTCTGGACGCCCACCCAAGGGACACGTGCACAGGGAAGACCAAGGCTGACCTACCCAGTACTTCTTACACAGGATGCTGGCATTGATCAAGGTGAACTTCTCAAACTCATGCTAAACAGACAGCAGTGGAGAAAATTCATCATGGCTTCCGACCGCGGTCGACATAGATAGATAGATAGAATTGAATTGAATTGCATTGAATTGAATGTAGACACAGAGAAATACAATCCTCATAAGAATAAAGTAAGCCAAAATGCACTTCATAGCATTTGAATTCTTACCTTTTTACTGTTGAATTATCTTGTAAAATGTGCTGGAAATATTGCCTAACAGCATCCTCTGTCAACTTCTGCCTTAAATATGGCACATAGGAGGGATGTCTTGCTACAACACCTATGCCACAAATAAAAACAAATCAATCGATCGATCAATTCAATTAATCAGTTTTAAAACTAATCAATCGATAATACTACTAAATGATAAAAAAATAGCAATTGTCATACACTGTCGGCAGTTAGTATTTCCCCGAGCTTAAAAACATTCAAAAACCTAATTTGTTATATCAAATAACCTGGAATCATCCAAACTTCATTCTTGTATAGGTAACCTTCCTATTCAACATGAATAAATCCCATTTTTTTATCTTCCATTACCTTAAAAATGGCTGATCTAATGGACCATATAGAGGTGGTCAACACGCCAACGGTAAAAATCGAATTTCCAAGGGTGATTTTAAGGTTCAAAACAAATGTGAAACACCTTGATTTTCCTTGATATGTTTTGTAGAGCCGGTGTTCTACCTTAACAATAAAAAAACAAAAAATCAATTATTCAGGCTATTTTGATAATTCGGGGTCAAAAACAGCAGAAAGTCAAATTTTGCACTTATTGCTGATTGATGGAGACACATGGCTAAATAGAAAATATACAACCCATTGAGACAAATAATACATTAAAATAAAGATAATTACACTCTGAACACAATGCTGAAAGAAAAACTGAAAAAAAGCAAACATGTTTTTTTTAATAGGGCCATTTTTCATTTTTTTTTCATGATGTGCAATAGGGATTAAAAATAAACCCATGTCCATCATGGTAAACTTAAAGTAAATGCATTAAATAAATAAAATAAATACTATGTATATAACTTTGTTTATAGTTCACACTTTATTAATAAATCAATTCAATTATCGTCTGAGCCTAGAGGTAATCATGGTAATCCTTTTTATGATACAAACACAAATCAAAACCCACAATTCAGTCAATTACCCCCCCCCCCCATCAGACCAGACCATGATTATGAAAAATGTTTATACATATTTTCCTATACTGAATCTTGTGAATTTCGACAAAATATGTCATAACTTTTGTCCCATTTCTAGAAGCGACTGACATAGGAAGTTTTACTGTAAACTTTACGTTTTTCCTCACACACTGAAGAGACATTTCAGATGCGAATAAAAGCCTGATCCGGGACATAACATTGATAAATTCAATTGAACCTTTGCGTATCGCCAGTGTCCGATTGCCGTATAATCTTCCCCTGGTATAACTGCTATCGATCCGCTACCATGGCTAATATTGGGTCTTGCAAAAAGGTACACAACATTCGGCTTTCTAGAGCGTGCTTTATCTATATGATTTGAAATTGACTTTTTTAGATTCCTCTTCAAAATACGGTCATTTTGATATGCGAATGATCTAAATTTGAAATTATTTCCCTTTTTTAGACAGAAAAAAATCAATTTTCCAATTCTTTTAAGGTATTTGAATGATTTTTTTGAACATTTAAAATCTGTAGTAAGTCTTCTTTAAAATAGCATCCGATTTAATGACATTGTATATGCTATACTCTAAAAAATAAACTGAGTTCTGTCCGAAATGAATTTATCCATGCTTTTGAATAGTGGTGAGATTTCGCCTCTAGTGTCGTTACACTGCTATATCTTGGTCGCTTAGAAAATGAGGCCTTTTTATGGAACTGTACTAATCAATAACAACAGGTAATGTTACGCAATATCGATGCAGACGAGTTGTAATCACTTTTATTATAAGAGTGACACTTCCCATACTCTGTAATAAGTTCCCAGGGCGTAAGTCTGATTGAACAATGTGTCGCCGCTGCTTTCGTATTTGTCAAAACTTGCACTATGCGATTTTCAATTAATTTTTTTAATTACTTCTGTTTTTCCAATAATCGTGACATTTTCAGGATTTTATATTTTTACTATATAGTTTGAAAATATTAAAAATTATATACATTTTTTTGACTTGGGTCGAAAATACACCGGACTGAAAAAGGTGTTTCGCTCAGCTGTAGTGTGGAAATACATTGACCGCCTCTAGACCATATAGAAATACACTGTAGAGAATATTTTCAGGTGATAAGTTTGTAGACAAATGTGTAGAAAATGAACTAAACTCTATTTTTATGTGCAGATAAATGTAATAATATACACAACATAACAAACGTATTTTAAATGTGTTGTATGCAATTCCAGTTTAGTTCTTTATCTATAGGCCTATATAAAATATAGACTCTGTCAAAAATTAATGCAAGTCAGATAATGACCTACCTACTTTCGAGATATGGTTGAATAAAGGTTTTGTGCATCGACAGTCAAGCTGATAATGATAAATAAAGGAAGCCTATAAAGCAATTAACCTCGGGTGCCCTGTGGTCGATTTACCTCAGTGCCCTGTGGTCAATTTTACTAACATTAAAATGCATCGTTAACGCATCCTAAGCCCGAACGCATAGTTCACTCATTGCAAATTTACGATCACTTTTTAGCTCATTGCAAAGTTGCGATTTTCCCTGTGCAACATTTGTATACCTTGCGACTCAATGCATGCTTGCGAAGGGTTTTTATGTCTTTGTGAAATCCACTCCAGCAGCGCATTGAACCATCGATGCATCGCAATTGTTTAGTGAAATTGACCACTGGTCATTTGACTAATGTCCTAAAAATGTGAATACTGTAAAACATGAAAATTTCGCGTGCATTTTAATTTCGCGAGTCCATTTCATTCGAGAAATTAAAATGCACACGAAATTTTCTTGATTACAGCATAGGCATTGCTAAATAAAAATCTTCACCAAATTCATTTTTTTTGCTTGCCAACATAAGCTTACCTCGGCTCAGAGACCCAGCCAAAAAATTGTTACACTGTGTAGATTCGTTTTATTTTTGTTCTATAAACATAATTAACAAAGCCAAAAGAGAAAGATCTGCCATAAAAGAGAAATTATTCCGATGTTTTATTTCCACCTCAATTGCTATATTGCGCCCATGAGCTTGATAAGATCCGATAACAGCTGACTGGACCCAATGATGACGACATTTACATCATAATATCACTGCCTTTTGACCCGGAAGTCAAACCCATTCAGATCATTGCACTCTTTACGGTCGGTCGTAGCATAAATGCTTGTTTGTGTAAATCATTTAGGGCTACTCAGCAAGTTCCCAAGGTTACCTTTTATTTTAGTAACTTTTTTATTTCATGCATCAAGAAAATAATCATTTAAACAGGAAGGTATGTGTTGTGAAATCATGTTAATCTGTTTGAAAAACAATTTGTCACCCATTCATCAATCATGCAAGTTGGTGTTTCGCGAAATTTTGATGCCGCGAAAATGTCATAGTTTGTCAATTCGCGAAATTTTGATGCCGCGAAATGTTCATGTTTTACAGTAGATATAGCTTAAGCATGTCTTGGTGCCCTTTTAAAATTAAGGAAATTACTTGTCTGCCCTAAATTCATATTTTGGACCCTGTTCTATGTATTTATTATTTGTCTGAAAGTTATAAGGCTAATCCCACTGGCCCGTATAACTTAATTCCTGGATTTTGCATTCTTGGATAAGAGATAGCCCAGAGTCCTGAACTAAGTTGAATTTAACTAAGCCTGGAATAACAAATTCATTGAATAACTTTGTTCTTCATTTGCGAATACCGAATGACTACAATACATCAATGGCTGGTTTAAGTTATTCCTCTTTGAATATGGACCACAGAGTTTATGCAATAAATTGAAGGGATGCCTCTTATGTGTTAATAACTGGTCAGTGGAACATGGAACAAAATCCACAGGAGCACTGACAACAAAAAACGTCTTACAACTGCAAAAAGTCCCAAACAAACAAAATGTCAAGAGTGCACAGCTAATATATTTATGTCAAAAAAGAATTCCAACATAGTATCCTGGGGGGTGGGTACATTGACAAGGAATACATATACGTGCCTGCCTTTGGGGTGGATTTTTCACAGATTTGGTATAGCGATTTTAGTCTCAGATGAAAGCAGCCAATTTTCATAAATTTGGTGCTTTTGGGGAAAATTTGATTGGGTGCTTCTCCCATCAAAATTGGTATACTGATGGATGGGTTTTTGAGCCACAAATAGGTATAGAGATGGTCAGTTTTTCAAAGACCGGCAGGCACATACCCATACAATTTTTTTCTGAAGACCCCCCCCCCCCCCGGGCATGGTACTTGCTTCTGTGAATCCAAAAATGCAACATACCTATATTAGCTGTGTCTGCTTTATCACCACTTCTTGTGTAGGCTAACTGCTCCAATGTATAACTAGTGGTCCCTGATTTGAGTTCTTCCGATTGCGACTCTGGTATTGAGGGCGCTTCGTCACTCGAAGGTGGTGGTGATACTACATCTAGGTTTGTTTCTGTACCATCTAGATGAACTTGAACCTGAATTATGCAAGATTGGACATGTTATTTCAAATATAACTGGATGAGCAGAACAAATTGACAGGCAATATATGTGACCGTTCACAACAAACAAGCCGTAAATGTGACAAACATCATTTTGCACTACAATTCAAAATCTTTATGCTTGCTTTAAAATACCTACAAAGATTAATTTCAAAATATTGAGCAGACATATGAAAAATATCTATATTTTTCAAGAATTATCAACAGAAAACTTATGGCTTATTGATCTTTGAACACATTTATCTTAGCTTTACTTTTTATTCCATGACAACATTTGCTGGACCATAACTTGACTTCTGGATGTGAGTGAAGTTCATTGAGGTGTCATTTTAATACTTCCATTAAGGTCTTTGAAAAGTGAAAATGGCAAGAGACCACATTCGCAGCTTGTCCGTGGTGTTTGGTCAAATATTGTTCCTTCTTAGCTTACAAACTCTATCAACCTTGATGAAGTATGCAACAAGCAATCAGACTCTGTTACGAGAGCCATAGCATATCTCTTGTATGCTACAACATTGTCGTTATTTTCATTATTACAAAATACTTACAGCAATGTCCGATTTGGGATACAGGAATGAAAACAGTTTGAGTATGGGTGACACACGAGGGCGCCCTCCAGCAATACCACAAAGACCTGGTGCTGAAATTGAAAGGAAAAGTTATATATTGGTATAGATAACACTCAGTAAGCATCTTAATGGGAGGTTCATTCCACATATATTTCAAGAAATTTGATTTTTAAGTCTACAAAATGTACTGAGGGAGCACAAAAATAACCACACCAACACACTCAGTGCCATGTGTAGATTGAAGAGTATGCTAAAGTCGCGTGAAGAAAAACGTTTAAGTTTTACACGTCTGGTGCGCCGAGGTTAAAGTTCAAACGAAACTCATGCAATACTCTTTGAGCTCGTGTGATTTGTTGTTCTGTTGCTGTGGAACTTGATTGATTCAATGATTGGTTTATTGTTCACGTACGGTGCGATTTGGTTCCGCCCAGAATGAAAAGGTTTTTTTCAGATGACTATAGAGGTCCATTCATTGGGGTGGTCACAAACGTGACAAAACATTGCATGTGATTTTATTGAACTTGAACATGGAATCAGTTTTTTCAATGGTTGCATAATATTAAGAATGATAAAATGATCCTATTTGGTCTAAAATATCCTTTATTCCAAACATTTATTAAGAAATACAGCTGATAATGGATGAATTTTGGCATGCTTGAGTGAAATCATACAAATAGCACTTATTTACTCAAGTTGTCAACTTGTTTGCGCTTACTCAAAAGCAAAATTAAATTCTGTTGCCTACTGTTGGAAGGTCAAGGAATGCTTATCCTGTTGGAATGATAACCAAAACTATAAACATGTAACATTACTTGACATTTATCACATATATAAAAAGAATGGTTCTGGCGTTGTTCTGCTCAAGAAGCAATGCGCTGCAGAAATACTCATCATTTCTGGCATAATTGGCAAAAACGTGCAATTTGGTTTGATAATTTTTTATTGATAATGCTACCACTGGTCACAGCAGACATACATACACAAAAAAAAACCTCACTATCTTTTCACTTCATATTTGTTTTAAACTTACAAAATGTAATGACTGGGGATAATAACTGCGAGATAATGCTAAATTTTGCCCTAAGTTACATATTGTACATCTTGTCACAAGAATGTCAAAAATCCGTCAAAATTCCCTGTCTTATGTCAGTGGTCCTTGAAATGTTTCTTCAGGCGACACTGAAGAATCATTTTCTTGAAAAGTTCTTCAGTTCAAGAACCACTGGAGAACCATTTCAGCGGTTCTTGAAATGGTTCTTCACCTGAAGAGACATTTCAAGAACCACTGACCCAAGACTGGAGATTATACAGTGTGCAATCAAGATTTATGAAAAATGGCAGCTATTGCAAATACGACTTTCTTGCACTCACATGATGATATAAACACCTGATCCTGAATCGCTGACCTAATACAAAATAGTTGGTAATAGGTAAGCGCGAACATCCACGCATCTTGTTTACATCCGGAACCTTTATCTGATATAGCGCGGTGAAAACAACTGCAGACTCCCCATTCAACTCAATGGAGAAAATGATGGCTCTCAGAAATTTTGATTGATTCTAGATAGCAAATTTTTGAAATATTTTGATTCCAAAATCATGTGAGATGTGTGGAATTCAAACCACAACAAGATGACAAACACCTCATCATTTCACAGAATTCCTTCATGCTAAAATTTTTTTCAAGAAAACAAAGGAACGCCTGGCTGAAGTATTGATTGTTTTCACCGCACATGAAGTTCAACGCGAGTTATTTTTAGACCACTGTGCTGCATACGATGAAGGTCCGCTTTCGGCTATATGAGCAATGCACTCAATCAAGCTAGCGCTGTTAGTTTACAGATTTCTGATAACAATGGATTTCCTTGTACTAAACTTACCCATGCCAGTCCCAGCCGGTGCTATTTCTCTAGAGAATATTTCTAGTGCTTTTTTCTGTGTATGTTCTACGGACATCCATATTGCTGCCTCCCGTGTGTCAATGCATGTAGGGTTTGCATGTGGTCCATATATACTCTCTGTCCCAATCATCTGGATAACAAAAAACAAGAAAACTCATAATAGCAGTCCCTCAAAAAAAAATTTCAATTGACATAGGAAGTTTTAGTTAAACTAAAGCCAGGGACAGGAAAACACACATAGAACAAGGAGTGCATTTCTAGCAGTCAAGACTCCCTTTTCATACCGCACCCACCATTTTTATACACCTATTTGCGGCATGATTCATTTGCTTAGCTCCATTTGAGAAAAAATACAACATCTTGGTTCCTTCTATTATATTTTAAAAAATTAAACAAAAATTCACTCTGAAAGCTGTTTTTGGCTTAAAATTTAAGTTCACTAGACTCACAAAAACCAGTTCCCAGGGAAATCAGTCAGTAGTCCTCAAGGCCAGCATTTTCCAAAGTTGAGATTCCCTAAAGTTAAAGCAGGTGATCCTAAACTTATGATGGTGGCTCTAATTTGTGACCCGTCATTTCGAAAGGTACCTTAATACCGGCATAGTAAATTACGAGATACAGGGCATTGAAGCTAAGCATAGTCAAAAATCACGTCCAAGGTCGAATTTCTAATTTCATCAGAAACGTTACCATTGAAGTGTATTCTATCATATTATTCAGGTTCCAACATCCAAAACATAAGACAAATGTTTTAAAAACTGAGATGAAAAATCCATTCTCCATTCAAATTTTACCAGTACAGAAACTTTACACTCGATTTTCTCAGAACTATAGTTTTCTGAATCAGCCGGACGCCTTTTACCAATTTGGATGTAACTTTGCAATCGTACATCCAATAACCAAAAGCAAGGTGTCATTTTAAAGCTTAAAATATAATCTTTCAGATGAGACCAAAAATCAATTTTCATTTTGGGACCCTTAAGGAACCTTTCGATATGATGGGTCACAGTTTAAAGCTATAGCATGTAAAAGATTAAAATATAGCAAAATTAGCCCATTTTTCTGTTTGTCCAACAGATGACCTAACTTTGCACAATAATCAGTTATAATTCTCAGAATATTATCATAATCATCAAAACGATACTTTGTTTTGAGAATCCTCTTTAAAGTAGATCTAATAAAGCTTAAAACAAAAACCTCAAAATTCAAAGAAGAGGGGGCTTCTTAAGGTGGCTTAGCACAGATGCGGTGTCGGACACGAGTGAGCTGATATCAGCGGTGTTGGACACAATTTCAAAGTATTTATCCAGGGCTTTTAGCGTACTTTCTGGCGTACTGTATCCTGCGCTTTAATATAACGCGATCTTACACGTGCGTCATTTTTATATTCACGCACAAGACCATGCGCGTTACTCCTGATGACGCAGGGCTCAAAGCGCACAGTGCTTTAGGTGTTACTCATTGCTAAAAAAATGCCAATTTTTTGCTTAATTTTGCTTAATATCTCAAAAAGTAAGTCGGTGACCATATTTTTTTAATACGTTTTTTTAAAGAACTATATAAGGACCAAAATATATGTGAAAAAGAGAGAAAAAAATAGTGCCGTTTTTTAATTAAAAGTGTTTTTGTCCGATTTATTTTGATTTTGCCATAGAGGTCAATGGTAAAAAGTGGTAAAACATAGTGTTTTTGAAATGGATTTTTCTCAAAAACTAAGTCGGTGACCCCCATTTTTTATTTCAGAAATGTGATCAGCACATATGAAAACACTATATATCAAAAAATTAGAAAAATAAATAGAGGAATTCTATGTGTGCTAAGCCACCTTAAACCAAGAGTCCCCTGGTTTCACATATGACATCTTCTAGAGAATCGCTCTAAAGATGAAATCATTTGACACAATGACAAAATTATTTGAACTTTTGCCTATGTTATCTTGACTTACCTGAACATTAGTATGGGTAAAATCTTCTAATCCCAACATTTTAAACATCCTACTGCATCTGTCAAAGTAAGAGACGGAGACTATTTCTTGTTATCATTTATTTTTCTGGGCAACTTTTAATATCTCAATTGCACCACCAAAATGATTGAAGCAAGGAAAGGGCAGAATAATTTATTGGTAGATCATAAGTTTAGTCATCTTTGGAGTCTTAAGGCTGGGATAGACCTTCAACAAGCATGAACAGTTTTTGTACTTTAACTCTGAAACTAATTGCATAAACCATATAAAAGTATACATTTTTAGAAGCGGATTTTTACCCTGAACATGATGATGATATCAGTTTTTGACCAAAAATGTCAATTTTGGCAAAAAATACCAAAAACCATATTTTTTACCCCAAAATTTCTGGAAAGCCTAACTAAAATTTGCATTTCGTGAAATGTTGAACTTTTTGGAATTTAGAAACAAATGTCTAGGAACAGTTTTTTCAATTTTTTGATTCTTATCTTATTTTTTGAAAAATTGCCAAATATAGGCCAAAAATTGCCATTTTGGTGTAACTTTTATCATGTTTATATAGTTTATGCAATTAGTTTGAAAGTTAGAGTACAAAAACGGTTTATACCATTTGAAGGTCTACCCCAGCCTTAAAGTGGCTTAGCAGAGAAGGGGTGTTGGGCACATATGAGCTGATCAGGGTTTTTTACCCAATTTCAAGGCTTTTAGCATAATTTCTGGCATATCTTGTGCCTATAAAATAAACAAACAAATACAACCAAATCACCCAAATGGGTTTAAACAAATGTTGTCATTTGCAAAGTGTCCAGTAAGCACTCAACTGTTATTCCAGATTTTTGAATATGATGAGAATTATTTTGGTGAACTCAAAAATGCATCTTAAAGCAATACTATAAAGTGTTAAAAATGAAGCGCCTCCTGTCACCCATGACTTTTGATTTCTTTGGCTTAAAGGGTTTGTTTTTGGTAGAATAACCTCCAAACGATTTGGCTCAAAGATGCTTACTTTTTCTGTTAGGCCAAAAAAAAAAATATTTGTTTGTCCTCGTCCGACCGACCGATTCTCACGCTGCGACCGTATAACTTTTTTTTTCAAAAAGGTTTTTTTTCTTCAAAATTTTGCACAAAAATCGCGAAATTCTGATGACGAATGCAAGTCCCAGGTATGACGTCATGAATTAATATTCATATTTTAATACCAGGTCTACTGATTGTGAACATAAACATAGAGAAAATCGGAAGGTCATAAATTTAGCGTAGTTTTCGGTACTTTTCTACATATTAATGGATGATCGAGCATTTCTATTGCATTTAAACATCAAACGGAACACACAA
>JXSR01S071068.1:30438-60814 GCA_000969725.1 Ophiothrix spiculata
ATAGGTATGATCCTTCCCTATCCAATGATACCAAATCACAAAAATCGGCATAGGCGTTACGTAATTATGACGTTATAAAGCTCGTTTGGATCGGAAAATCGGGATTTTGGCAAAAATGGCCACCAAATGTTGTTATAAAAGTTCTAAATGACCGATTTTCATCGATTTTTTGCTAATAAAGAAGGGAAATGATAATTCTAACATGCCCTGCAAGTTTCAGCTTCATAGTATGCATATATTTTTCAAAATGGTGACTTAAAATTTTCCGGGGCTTCACCACCACCCTAGTTTAAGGTTCTTCAACGGTATGTGTGTCCTTTTTTATTTTGGTCGCTCACCTCACACACACCGTTGAAGCATTGAAGCAAGATTTACGAGGAGCCACGTAAACAGATAGCGAGCAGAGCAAAAATGATTCGCTCCCAAAATCTCTTTTACCAGTCTTCATTTACTATGGTCAACCAAGTGAATTTACGCGAATGTCCCGTCTGTTACAATCATAAATGTTGTATAACTAGACTAATTTGTTACGTTGTTGGATGGAAATGAAATTGACAAGCAAATTTAGTCCCGCTGATTAACACGGGGAGAGAAAAGATCCTCATTTTCCAAAAAAATGCAGAATGTTTTAGCGGAATTTAAATTATTGATGTGAAAATTAAGGAAACAAGGATTAGGTGCAGACAAGTTTCGATGTGAGTATCAATATTTAAAGGGGAAATTTTGGCGCGCCTCAGTTTTGTATAGCTCAATGTGCAAACTTAGTATAGGGAGAATTCGTAAAATGGTAAAAGCAACTCCCGATAAAAGATAATTTCTTCTACCTGGTCTTACTAAGTTTGCCTGCACCCCAACTTTGACGGCCTACCCTAACCCCACCTTAAATGGTACCCCCTAATGTTTTCATCAAAATGACCACAAAGGATGTAAAAGAGATTACCAAAATGCCTGGGGTCGGTTGCTTTTGCGTTTTTATGCAGCGGGGAAAAACATTAGGGTTGCAAGAACCTCCCCCCTCCCCCCTGGGTAGACGAGGTTAACCTACTCGGGATCAACTGGCATGCCTGGTGAACAACCAGTACTTAGGACCTATGCAAATGAGCTCATTAGACCAAATTTAATTTTCATTTCCCTGGTATATCACGGGTGAATATCAGGAAAACTTGTTCGCTAGATTTTGTTTCTCAACTTGACCTGTCAGATAGGATCCGACTTTGAACCCCTGTCATCACAAAGGGGTTAATGCAAATAGAAAATGACGAAAAAAAGACAAATTTTTCATTACATTACAGGTTTTTTTTAAATCGTCATTTTTAAGCTTTTAAAATTATGAGGTCCAATCTAATTACGGGCAGCGTGTTTTACTAAATTGTATGTAAAATGGCTAATACAAAACTACAAGATAAGATATCAGACAACATATTCATGAAATTTGAAAAATATATCTTCCTGTCAGACTTTTAATATCAGTAAATAAATTGCCAGAAAATTTAATACTATTAGACATACGTTAGGGGCATGATGTCGGTCATCACATTATCCCGATAACACGTTGAACACCGTAAACGACAAGTCACACCTTTCGAAGGTCTAGAGCAATACATGCAAATATGACGTCATTTACCACGCACATGGGAACCAGTTTGACTGGTTGGGCATCCTTTGCACTGTGTATATTGTTTACACATGTTTGTTTACGGGCTAGGAAACGATTGAATGGTACAGCTTTTATCATGGTTATCTAAAGAAATTCCTTTGTAAAAGTAATTTATTGAAGGGAAATCAATCTAATACGATTGGAAAAAAATAATACTTTGGTTTCAAAAAAGAAAAAGAAAGGCGCTGGTACGACTCGAACCTGTGACTTTTGTGCATCAAAAGTCTTGTATCCTAACCACTACAATACGTGAGCGCTTTGTCGATTAATTTATGTTTTATCAATTATATATCGTTCGCTTCCGGGGTTAAATGGTGTTTTGCGCAGAAATTTGATATCTTATTTGACCTCATTGGACCAAGCGTCACGTTCTATTACGTGATGGGTGTTTTACCCCAAACTTTCACAAACATTTTAGCAAACCTGTTAAAAAAGTGTTGTCACTTTCTATTGACCAAATGGCTTAAATATATTAAGTCCAGAACCGTAGATTTTTAGCAAAACGCAAAAACCAAATTTGACCACACTTGATGAAAAAAATCACTGAAGAAATTACATAAATGAAATGTTCACATATATTTCGCAAAATTTCAATTATTTTGGATTTCAGGATGTTTTTACAACATCTATTCATCTAAAAACAACATTGTTTTGAATTATGATCTATTCGGTTGAGTTTATGGGCCTTTTTAAATTTGTGTCTTAAATTCATGAATATTTATGAGCATCGTTGAAACGACGGTCTGTGCCGATTTTCTATGCATAAAAAAATAAAAGCCGTATTTCTCGTATCTGAATGTTGGCTGTAGAATATTAGTCAAATAAAAGACAAAAACTTATTGATTTCCCGTAGAAGTGTTTGATAAAATGATTTGTAAGTTTTCTTATTCAAATGGTCTTATTCAATGATATTTTTGTTTTCTTCAAAAGTAAATGTGACTGTCCATCTCAAACGAACCGTAAATGCAGCAATATTCATATTGTGAAAATACATGTCAAGGTCGTTTATTTACCGAAATTGATGTTTTGACAGATTTACAATCCTTGTGCTTCTTTAAAACACCAGCAAAGTTTCAAACAATAAAAAATATATCTGTATATTTTGAGGACATGCAATCAACAGTAAATATAGGGCTTACTGATCTTTGAACGTGTTTATTTCAGTTATACATTTTACTACCTGACAACCTTTAACGGACCATAACTTGACTTCTGGAAATCGGGTGAAGTTCATCGAAGTGTCATTTTAATTCTTACAACATGATATTTGCTAACATTTAGAAAAGTTAAAATGTCAAGATGCTACATTTACGGCTGGTTTGGCATGAACATTCACAATTGATGATAAGTTGACAAAATTTGTGGTGTAGATAAAAGCAGTTCAGTAGTAGTGATTATTTTCAGAGGCCATAACCTTCAAGTTTCCAGTAAAAACTATATATTTTCAAATTTAGACTGCCTTTTGACGAAAAACCTATTTGTGATACACTCTAAACATGTATTTTGCTCTTGTGTGAAAAAGGAACAGCTATTATTTTGTATGTTTAAAAATACTATAATATTACACAGCTTAGAATGGAAAAAATTAGAGGGAGGATCCTTAATTTCAAAAACCACTTACAATCTCAACACACAGCCCCTTCTCAGCCCTCTCACTCTCCTATTACCATCTACAGGGTATCCCAATAAAAACGCAACGAACTTTGAACTTTCCTTATGCAAAAACAGAGCACAATTTAGAGCAAATGCTATAATAATATATACAATAGAGACGACCATTGGCTTTTACAAGATTTTTGTTTTGTATAATTTAAATCTCTGAATCAAAATGTGTTGGAGATTTTGTAAAGACCCTAAAAATGTTGATGGTCAGATTTCTTAATCTGTAAAGATTCACCATTTGTGACTTTATGGAGCATGTGTTGAATGGTAATTGCTAAAAACATCACATGATTAGGAGAAGCATCCCTTAACCTCATTTCATGACATAAGGATCCACTTTAATGAGGATCTACTGATATAAAGTAGGTTGTTGTGTCTTGATGAGTAAACCTGTTGAGTCCCCTTTATGGGCCAGATGAATCACTAACTTACTTGAGTTGTCTTCCGTTTTTTCCTTTGGTTTCAGTTAAAGACTTGTGAATAACAGTATTATTGGTTGACACCTTTTATTATGATACTTTGTTTAAATTGTTGTGGTAAAAATATCGGAAACTACCCGATTATATACCAGAATTAACAGATTCAAGGAATATGAGAGTATCAAAAAGATCCGTGCGTTAATCTAAAATTTTTGACCGTTTCAGTTAAAGGTGAACATAATATATTAGTTTATGTTAGGTACAGGCTGGGTAAGATTAGTTTGGATTGATTTTGCTCTAGTTGGTTGCTGAATACTGCCATATTATCGTCATTCCAAGTTCTGCATTTCTTTAACTTAAAGTAAAATCTTACAAATCGGACCAAAGTAGATTTAAAAGGCTTTCTGAAATTCGTCATGTCTCTGGACTGGAGTGGTAAAATTAAACAGGACAAAAAGCATGTTGTAGAGTAATTGATTCACATTTAGAAAAATAAAATTACTGTAATTCATTCATTTGTCAACTTATTTTAATATTTTTATTTGCTCGTTGCATTAATAGTGAGACAAGCTCTACATGAATCTCAAATAAAGCAATAACATCTTCCTAGTAAATCATAACTAGAACCAAGCAATAGAACACAATTTTTACGATTGCATTATATAGTACATGTATATCGAATAATATACATTTGACGTAAGATGGTTCACATACAGAAGAGAACGCCTAAATACCAAAACACTAATCATGATAAGGATGTTTTCATAAAGGCCTAATTAAAATGAGTTCTAATAATATTCCACGTCAGAGCACCACTAGAGAAATAATAATGTCGGCTCGATGTTGGTTTATGGCTTGGGTGCTTTTCAACCCATCTAATTTCCTCTTTCGCCCGTATGTATTGCATTGCAGAAGCGCTCACTTTGTTGTCATACACTTTTTCACTTTCATTGCACTCATGTGATTTTTGAATGCAGCCAATAATGAAGTCTACTTTTTGATGGCGGTTGTTTTTCATTGATGTAAAGGAGTTTTAATAAAAGTTGATTGTCGCCGTATCTTAAGCCTAAACTAGGATAGCAATATATTTCATTTTGAGAACGAGGAAAGGTATTTAGATAATTGAGGTTAAAAAATCACTTTTTGGAGTCTTACTGAACAGAAAGAATATGTTATACCACTTCCAGCAATTTTTATCCAAAGTAAATCGGACATTGGATTCTAAAGTTAACGATCAATTTTGTTTGAGCTTTTAATTAAAACAACATTATTAAAACAATAATAAACAAAAGGAATTCAAGCAAGTATTTTTTTTTATTTTTTTTTGTTTTTTTGTTTTATTGTTTTTCTTCCAGTGATTTAAAAGAAAATAATGTCTAAAAAATCATATCATGCAAAATGTTTACATTTACAAGTTTTGGAACTGTTATTAAGTAATGTAATAAATATACTACTTTTTATAATTCAGACAAATAATCATTATTTTGCATACTTGTGATAGAAAATCTATTATAGTTTTTGCTAGAAGTTGAAAGGCATTTGGTAATGCGTTTTAGTGACTTTCCTCACTCGTGACATTTTTACAGGGAAAGCAGTTTACTTGGTTTAATTGTGCGAAAAAATTTAAGTATTGTGAATGAAAATAAAAGTTAACCTTAGTAAAGTGATATTATCTTTTCAGCTTCTTATCAGTGAATTATTTAGTTTAAAGTTCTACAAACATAATTCAATCATTTTTATGTAATGCTTTAGTTTGTTCGTGAAAAAAAAAGGAAAAATGTATCCGTCGGTATTTTTCGGAATTGAAACCGGAAGTAGCTTCAACATGACAAAAAATACCTAAACGTTCCTAGTTATTAACCTTCCAAGCGCGGTGTAATTACAGATAAACATTCGATATGACCGGTCAGCTTGAGTAGTGAAGTGACCTTGACCCAAGTGTCGTAGAATTTGACGTCAAAATAACGGGGTTTTTTTTTTTGCCCATTTGTGTTGTTGCCCCCTAACATGAAAAAACTAATCACATTTGAAGCTACATTTCACACACAACTAGATTGCCTATCATATCTGACCAAAAGCATAAGAAGTCATGTAAGTTTACCAGATATTTTCCTCATAAGTGGTAAAAATATTGTAATCTAATTGTATGGGTAACAATGTATAAAATGTATATGCTTTTCTTTTATGGTGCTTCTAAAATGTGGGTATTATTTCTCTTCAATTATTGTATTCATTATTTTTATTTTTTTTCAAATACAAATGTGCGGGTAATGTGAAGAATGCATGAGTAAGATGAATCTGAAAAAAAAAAAAAAAGATTCCACCAAATAACGATCTTTGCGTGTATTTTCACCTGTAGCTCAAAATGAAGTTTGCAATTTTTTCGGCTGTTTGCAGCGTGCGAAGGCATATTAATGTTATTGGTCTAGCCATCTTGACATTATTCATGTCAGCTATCATGTATTGTTAGCCAGGGGCGCGACTGATCGTACCGTGTGTTAATTTTCATCCCCCTGGTGTATGCCCCGGCTTCATCAAGATCATATTAGAAACCACAATACTCTATATATTACGTAGTGTTGAAAGCTGGTCGAAACTAGCAGAACATAAGACACAAACAACATACACAGAGTACACACATCCATACTTTATGTTAAGTCGGAGGTAAACCTTTTTAAAAATGTTTCATACTTAGAAAAATAAATGTTAAGTACAACATGTTTTATACTAGAAAAAACTGGTAACATCGATTGTAACAAAAATTAATTCAAACTTGCATTTCAGTTTATTCATTAACCATTTTGTATATTTTTCTTTAAATCTTAAACATTGTCTTGTATAATAACCATTTCTATAGCTATATTTCTTCCAAACCAATGTATTTGTTTAGTTTATGTTTTCTTTAGGTTTAATATTAAGATGATTAATTGCAGCTGAGTAATTATTTGTAAAGATACGCAAATGGGCATTTTCACGGTAACGGAAGGACAATCACAGATTTTTTCTGTATTTCAAACACATACATTGCCAACATTGAATTGGATAAAATAAAACTAATTCCATATTTAGTTGAGTATACCTGAAAGCATTCATACTCAACAGGAATGTTTTCATAAAAATTCCTCTGTCGCAAAATATGCATATTAATGAGGTCGGTCACGGAAGAACAGCAAAACGGACATGGTTTTTCACCTTGAGTACATTTTTGAAAATTTTTATAAAAGTTATGAAGAAATTTGATTTCAAAGTTACTGAATGCATTGCTTGGTGTTTCTGCAATAGTTTGCCACATTCCACATCAAAATATTCCCTACGGTTATGTTTTAACAATGCGAAATGCGACGGGATCATGGTCACGGAAGGACGGTAACGGAAGGACAATTTGTCCGCTGATTTTTGGGTGCACTGAACCGTAAAGCCTGGTCGGAATTAACAAAAGATACAACCTCATGTGTAAATTTGATCCTTATTTAAGCCATTTAGAACAATAACACCCAAGTAAACAACCAAGAATGGGTTGAAAAAAATAAATAAAAATTACTACTTTTCATTCTGAAAATCAAGAAATTTGACCAAAAATTAGGTTTTTTAAAGAAATTTCATAAACATCTTTGTTCAGTCTTTTCAAAATTAGCTTCATTTTAAAGAGCTTTAAAATAGCTTTCTTTGATACCAAATATATGGTGGTAGCATTTTTCATTGAACAGTTACATCCCTTTTTCAATATTTTTCTCATGTCCACTTTTTCGTGAAAAAAAAATGCCCATATGGCAAGTAGTTGCGCAAAAATAATATAAACAAAAACATATATTTTAGACTTTTTTCTTCAAAATCAAACAATTGAAAAAGGTCACTTGCAATGGAACCTTCATATGTTGAGTTCTTTTTATTTTATTAAAAAACATGATTGAATAAACATTTTTGACCACTTACCCTTAGTCACAACACCCTCAGCATTCCCAACACCCAAACCAAACATACATTACAACCACCACATATAACCATCACTGGTCCACCCCAAGAGCCCGACCACAAACAACACAATATAGATATTATTATCAATCGTGGTTCTCGCGAGGCAATCCCAGTCAAAGAGGCCCTATAACACTCAATAGACCCCCGTTTTAGCAACACTGTCACCAATTAACCAGTTGCATGTGCTTTCACCGGAAGACAACATTTTTTTGTATTTGTTAAAAGTCAAATTTCTCTCAACAGAGCTAAATGATCTCACCCAATGACCCTTTTTTGATAAATGACGTCTAATAATATTTTTTCTCTCACTGAATGCTATAGTCATGCTCTCACTAAATGCCCTCTAATTTTTTGAGATCGTGGTCTCAACGAACTACCCATCCTGTTGGAGCATTTGATATTGGAATTACCCCTCCAACCCCTGGTTGTGAGTCCGCCAGTTCAAATGAATATCTATCTACCTAAGCTGATATATCTGTCGGCATTAGGCCAATCACATAGCCTTTTACTTGAAACATAATTACCAAATTGCAAACGGATGATATTGCTTGTGTTATAAGTATTAAGTGTCACTAATGTTGAAAGCTTAATTGAAGATAGACAGAACGTAACAACTGTCGCTACAAGGACTAAAATGTACACTTGAAAAGTTCATTTAATTACTCCAAGGGTTGGTTAAAGCTACAAAATCAATTGAATTAGATAAATTGTTTACTTTTTTGTTAAGAAAAAATATGAATTTGATAAAGAAGAGACTTTTATATAAAGCCAATTAACTTTATACCATATCTTGCAAAATGACTTGAAATTAAAATAATCGTATTGCAAGATAAACTTTAAAAGAATCAAACTGATTTCAAGTATCAATTGTATTCACTAATTTGACATTTTGTTTTGAAGAAACGGAAGTTGAAATTCAAAACTTAAGAGGTACAAAAACAGCGGCATCTTCACCACGTACATCCCGAAAAATACCTACCCAAGAAGCATTCGCAAAGTTTTAGTTTCCAAATGTAAGGCTGCCAATTTGAAATTAAATGTATTCTTTAGGAAGGTTAAACATATGTAAGAACGTATTTCTCCACTAGAATATTGTTGCAGTAACATTGTTTAAAAATTACTCAGACACATACAGTTTATGTGTTCAGTCCTTGTGTTAATCGGACACAAGAAATCTTTTAATCGAACACATCTTCATCTCTAAAGAACAATATAATAGAAGTTGACCCCAAATCGGGTTTAATACAGTACTTAACTACTACATAAGATGTCTATATTGTGTTTATATTTTTTATACTCTTACTGTACGGCCTTGACTTTATCTATACACACTTAAGACACAAAAAAGAAACCTAAATTATAATATAATGCTGTAACACCAGTGTCTTTACAATGGTCTAATTGTACATTGCTGAAATTAAAAAATGGTAAACGGTTAGGAAAGAAATCTTTCATAGCAATCTACTGCAAGAAACACTATCACTAAATTTTTAATTCTCCGGAGAAGTAAAGATTCAAAGAACAAATCATTGTCTGATTTACTATAAGTGTTCAAGTTCGACAAGAATGGTTATGGATATTAGTTATAAAATTGCAATAAATCAATAAGAGTTGGGGAAAGTTGACCGTCACTTTGTTGAGTGTGGCCTAATCCTTTATGGTTCTACCTTCATTATAAATTATAATTGTATTAGTTTGATTCTGATTCCTTTGATAAAGGATGTTAGCCAACGTTGATCGTCAGGACAGAACGGAAATACCAAAGACAAAACACACCATGTACAATCGTGCATGTCTAGTGTTGATGGACGAAGAGTTAGTCAAAACAATATAAATGCTTATAATTTATTCAATTTCAATTAATACTTGATCACTTTATGTGGGTAACTTTAAACCTCAGTAGTCTATAGCATGAAAATGGATTCCATTTTACCTCGACAATCCGAATTATTTCAGCTCTGGGTAAGTGTAAGGTGTTGAGACGTAGACATTTGCATAAATGAAATGGGTATTGCTGTCATTGTCACTGTCGATAGAAAAAACACTGTAATCATTGGTATTTTTGTATCGATGACAGATGGACACAAAACTTTGAACGGAGTGAAAGACGCGGGGAGGACAATGACAAATGTTATCGTCCATCTCATACGGGCCGTAAATAAAACAAACTTCATTTTGCGCTACAGGTGAAAATACATGTCAATGTCGTAATTGATTATTTGGACAGATTCATAATACTTGTACTTATTTCAAAACATCATATGAAATATCTGTTTATTTTGAAGACAATCAACAGCAAATACATGTATAAGTGTGTGGTGCAATGATTTTTCATCACCAACCTCCATTATTATTTAGAAAATACATCGGAATCTTAGATTATTGATAACAAAGACTTGTTACACCAAATATTTGGTACCTCATGAGAACCGTGTTTTGGCTTAAATTTGTAGTGTCGAAATTCTGATTTATCGTGAAACCATCAAACTGAAAGCGTTTTGCATGATTAGTGCATTCATTTATATGACCGTTTTCTTTAATTGCTTAAATGTTTCGAGATTGAATGAAAATTATACGCGTTTTTTAATATTTTTTTTTGTAATGTTGTTTAGATAGAAAAAGTAGTTGAAACATATTACATCAAATCGGAACATGCATGTCAAGTGTTACTAGACTTAGAGCTAGTAAAATGATATCAATGTTTATAATTTATTAAATAAAATTAATACTTGATTTATTTAAGTAACTTTATACCCAGGCAGTCTATAGCATAAAAAGTATCACACGAGCGACAAAAATCACAATGTATAATATTGGCCAAGAGAAGACTCCATTATAGCTGTAGGGAACTTGGGTAGAGAAGTAAATGTTAAGATATTTGCATAAATGGGAAGGTCAGGGCTGACATTTTAACCGCCAGTGAAAAATATCACTGTGACAAATGAACAAACAACTGTAAACGGCAGAGGGAGTCGACGAGAGAACAGTGACTGTTTTGTTGAATAGATGCATCAGGATTGGTAGTAAAAGTAGTTAAATCAAAAATTTCTCTCTTTAATACGTTGATTGCCTTTTTAACACTATAATTAGATTGGCGCTGATCGGTGTTTCCTGGCGGCAATTGCACTTGGTTTTACTACAAGTGGTTTTAGCAGGATCTCATCGTAGATGTGATGTAGAAAATATCGGGCAGGCACAGTTTACGGGTTTTGGGTGATCTTCGACATCTCCGGTAATGTGTCTCCACCCAACCGAAATTTGACCCGGGAAATCTGAGTACACCCCAACACCCCCCCCCCCACACACACACCGCCACACACCCCACACACGCTCAGGCCCGCATACTATGAAGAAACCGTATTAATGTGTATTTTGTGAAAACAATTGGGTCTGATTTTTTCGAACGACTGGTCTTTTTTTAAATATGTTTTTGTCATTTCTATTATTAAAGACATTTTAAGTGGTGTACATTAGAGAAAGGTATCATTGCATCATACTTGTATTTATCTGCCTTGGTTAGGCAGATCTGTTATAGCAGACTTGTGAACACTATATATGGGTGTATCTATAAATACCGTTTGGGAAAGGAAAAAATCAGTCGAAAATGTAATGGTCATTTTGGAGAAATACAGCTGTAACCATTTTTAAAGTTGAAGAGGCCAAGCATACAGGGTGTAACATAAGAAATATTTAATAAATAAATTTATTTCAAATGCCTTTTTTGTAACCAAGAACATGCTTAATATTTTATATAGCTAAATACACACACTAATGATAAGAATTGGTAGATTTTAACGGGTTCGCCGTCGGACAAGTTTTGAACTGTCAAGCTTTCGTCAGGAGTAGCTCTGACTTCTTCAGGACAATATTATTATAAAGACATGTGGGCCGTCACTTCCCACTGATGACTCACATGAGCCATAAAAAAAAATAATAATCATAAGTATTGCAAAATCGTCGACTGTGGTTTTGGCGCAAAATGTAAATAGCGTTTTCAAAACGTTGTTTTGAAAACATTGTTATGCTAGTTATAATGATATCTTTATGAGGTTGTTTTCCTGTTTTTCTTTAATTATTTTGATGAATTGACACTGATTTCAATAACTAGGGTGTAGCCATGCAATTTAATGATAGCGACTGCTCATTTCTACAATGCCACTCAAAATAAGCAATTCTTTGAGAGCTTATATCTCGTTATGTGAGTGCAAGAAAGTCGTATCTGCAATGGCTGCCCTGAGTTATATCTATTTTACCACTTGTCACAAGAATGTGATAAATCTCTCAAAATTCCAATGTCTTATGTCAGTGGTTCTTGAAATGGTTCTTCAGGTGACGGCGTCACCTGAAGAACCATTTCAAGAACCACTGACCCAAGACTGGAGATTAAACAGTGTGCAATCCAAATTTATGACAAATGGCAGCTATTGCAGATACGACTTTCTTGCACTCACATGACGATCTGTCGAGGATCAGATGTTACATTAATCAACTTTGAAATGTGTGTTATTCAAGACTAGTCGGTTAATGTTATCTCACGTGTCTACTTCAGATTTGCGTAATGCGCACGTGCGTTTAGATTGACACTGCTAACGCCCTTTTCGAAGATCTTGTCATCAAAAACCTGCGTGCAGTCAACTGTGACGTCATTTTCAAGAACAATAAGTGGTAATTTAGAAACTGTTGACATGTTCCTAAAATACTTTAACATTTGTTTGCTGAGAATGACGATAAATTGGATGTTATCGATATTCCCGTCAATTGTCGCAAGTTTTGCGAATCAATACATACCGATGAAATTCAAACCATGAGTTATACACCAATTTGTGTCATCAAAGAAAGTTTACAATGGTCGAAGCCGTCATATTTAAAACTCAAATCACCTATTCTTTAATTATCAAAACTTAATTAGACCCACACTCCTTAATGAAAACAATATGGCGTCAATTAAGGGCCCCTGTCACGTTTCTAGGCCAATTCGCCATCCCAACTCTTCGCTGCCCATGCACAAGCGTGGTCAATTGTTTCCCTTTCGTTACTCTACACATATGAGTCTACAATCCTTAAATATTCCTTCAAGAATATTTATACGCAGGTATTTTCACTTTCTTGGCAGTACTGAGCGACCAAAAAGACCAATGGGTTAAATGGCAAAAGCCTATTTTTGCAATATGATTGATGGTTTTCCATATGTGCAGTCTTTCATGGACGACTGCTTATACGCGAGTTTTATGCATTACTAGAATCCCCCGATGTCTAGCATTCCAGAAATTATTTGGCAGCAAAAAATAACAATGCACAGCCATAAAACAAAAACGGATTCCTCCGGTGTTCAGGGCTACAATGTGCTTGAGGTCTTCATTCAGTATCTCTCATAACGTCGCCATTTTGAAAGTAACAAAAATTATTAATAGACTAAAATAAGCTAAGGGGACTGTTTTAATGCATTGAGCAGTACACATTGGTAACATTGCTCAACTAAATAAGAAATCAAATATTAACTATGCATGAGTTATACTTGTAAACACCAGGATTTACGTAATGTTGCAATACTTCTGATAACGGAGTGTATTTCACAAGTTCCTATGTTTTAATTAATTATCCAATCGCTTATTAAGGGTAATTAATTTAAAACAAATAATCAATCAATCAATTAATCAATCAATGATACACAGTACTTGCATGACATGTATACCCTATTAAGGAGTCTATTCGTACAGGGGACCAACAGCTTTACGTTACTTCCGAACCACGGAGCAAGTAGAGTAAAATTTCTTGCCCAAGGAAAAAATGAGACGATACCCGCACGACCCGGCACAGCGATATTAATGTATTGATAACGTTCCAGAATAATGTTGCGCTAAGAGCACATAACAAACAGTCTGCGCACACTCCGAACACACTACAAATAGCTACAATCAGTGAAAGCAAACCCCGAACTGATATTCTGGTCTGACCTTGATTCGTCTTTCATCCTTGCAAAGCTCCAGGGCAAAGCTGGGCGAATCGATAGAAAACACGTGCGCTAAGCTCTCTTGTAACCGATCAAATCAATCAAAAGATTGAATGCCTGTTCCCCTTTACCCGGGGAGGGGGTGCGTGGAAGATTACACAGGTATTGAGAAGATGGGGATAGGCCTATAGGGGATCGAATTCGATCTTGTGCTGTGTGAGTTGCACATAATAGGTTATCAAATTTAACCTGGCATCTTCGGAAAGGGTCTATATCAAATTAATAAAGAATATTTTGGGTGATCATTATAGTGAATTTTAAACTATCAAAAAATAATGCTTCTAACATGTCAAATATGCCTAGGGTGATCACTCCCAATTTGCATTCTCTTTTCACTCAGAATAAAATATTCCTCGTACAAGAGTGAAATTTCACTCCTTAAAAGAGAGAATTTCACTCCTTAAAAATAAATTTCACTCGAATAGAGAGAATTTAACTGGAAAAGAGAGAATATCACTCGAACAGAGTGAAATTTTAAAAAATGATGCCTTATTAAGGCAGAATAAAATTCTACTCGTTTACATTACATTCAGATTAAAATGGTTAAAATGTTGTAGGCCTAGTGCTAGTCATGAAACAGTTACATTTTACTATTTTTGTAATAATTATTACGTCACTCTTACATTTGGTTTTAAATAATGTGTTTATTTGACAAATTCGGCCGCGCATAGTGTAAACAGGTATGACAGATAGTTGTCTCGGATAAGACAGCATATCGTTTCGCTCATTTTTGGTTTATAAACATGATAAAGATCACCTTCGAAAACTGCCTCGCATGTGGTTACCCGGGCACAAATATCAGTTATCCCCGGCCAAGAATCCAGCACCCGGCAATCAGTAACAGCTGTTATGTAATATCTTGGTAGCCCTTGAAATGAAATTAGCTCTTTTGTGTGGCATTATCAGTGTAGCGTAATATAATACATTCAAAATATTGATGCTTAATCACTCCATTTTAAACAGGCTGCTTTTAAAGAACAAAGACATTAGCTATTCGTGATGATCATTACGATACGCATGAGTACATGGTTTCCGTCTATTTGTATAAAACTGTTTACACACCAGTATCTTGATCTTGCTCAGGTCTATTAAATAATGGTAACTTTGCTTTGAGATACGAAAAAGAACGATGAACATCCAATTTAGACGAGCAAAGTTGGCAAAATTGAAAATAAGTTGGCATTTGGCGTTGCTGCAAATGTCTTAAAAAGGTAAGAAAACTAGCGGATTATCTGACAAAACTAGCCAAACAATATAATTTCAGATTAAAAATACCTTTCATTTTCATGAAACTAAATATTTCAACTTTGATAAAAATACGGGTTTTTTAAATATACAGAACTCGCATTGTCGGCATCAGTGTCAAAGAATGGCATTTCTGGGTGCTGTCTATTTATTGTGTCAATAACTTCATCTATGACAGCGATGTTAATCCACACTCATCTCTCATCTTTATCAGTTCTGGGATCTTGTCTCTAAAGAAAAGCCTTTGTCCATCCCAATTTCTTTCTTAGGTGCTCTCTTCCCACTTGTAAATGCCAAGGAGGTTCAATCAAGGGAAGATGACTATGTCTCCCAGCATCTATAAACCTCTGAACAACAAAGGAACCAAACATTCAGGATATACAAAGAAACTGCAAGCACCAGCTTGTTTGCATTCACATCTACAACTGCATCAAAAAAAAATCCAGAATTGACTGACGCCGTTCCAAATACTCTTCAGCTATTTCCGCTATTCTCCCAAAGCGATTTCTATGAAGCCATTAAACCCAACATGATCTATCTCATGCAGTTACATCCATGCTGTATACTCATGACTTGGGGACAACAGGTTGGCAAGTACAATCTGTGCCATTTGATATGTACACTGGTACTTGGAATTGTGAAGACCTTTTCACTGGCAGTCACTTTAAGCAATTTCTGCATACAAATTTTCTGTTCTATATTTCTGAATACAATGTCACAAGCATGATCCACTCCAAGAATGATGTGAGCACTACACTTGATTATCTGATTTGATGAGACGCCCAAGTTATCAAAGTCGACGGAGGCTTTGATGGCTTCAACTGTTGAATTCGCAAGAATTGCCAGACATCGAATTTTGAATTCATAAGTTGTTGCACCGTCGCTTCCAGAATGGCTAATATTTTCAACATAGCCAGTGGTCATTGTCTTTCTGGGTCCAATATAGGTCCAGCTATTATTGTTATGTGGTCAGCTTTTACGTCATACAGCTTGAGCTTGTGTCCTGCAGCCTTAGTAGTATCGTCGAGACATACATGGTGAAAACATTATCTTTTTTCTAAGAGGTGTTCTGCCACCACGTGAAGATTGAGGTATGATGTATCCTCCAATCAACGGTTGATGGTACTCCGACTTGGAATCACATACGTCAAGTCTCTAGCTGACATGCATCTTTTACTGGTGGAATCATTCTAATTGGGTTGAGGCTCTTCATCGTCGCTTTCCGTTTTACTCTGAATATCATCTTGGTCCTCAGGTACACATTCTTCCTTTTTCCAGTTTTGATTAAAGATAATATTTGCTGTGTTAACAATTATGCCTGCTAGATCTTGTGGACTTACTCTGTAGTCAGCAAGGCATTGGACTGTACATCTCAGCATCTTTATCAGAAAACATGATAAAATTAATGATTTTGGCGGCCATTTTGTTTATTTTACTGTGGTACTGGTGTTTAGGTATCAAATAAAATTATGTTCAAAATGCTACATGCAGTCGGCTACCTAAATAAGACTAAAAACATGGCTAATTTTTACACCACAGGGTCTTTTATGACGAAACATTATGGAAATTTGTTAAAAATCAGTCATTTTGGCGGCCATTTTGGATTTTGTCATTTTACCAACCTAAATGTTTGTCTGAGAATTTTTTTATGGTGATATTCTTTCTTTTCACCTAATTTGGCCATAGAAAAACACGTTTTTGAAAAATGTTCATATGTATGCCCACCCCTACTAATACAAAGTGTTTATTCAATAATTTAAGATACTGTATTGAACTCGAGCAATATTTCTTTGCACATCAAACAAATGCATTTTTTTTATCTTAAGATCGAAATTGTGATAAAGACAAAACTTTCCTCTCAAATTGATTTTGATTATAAATACAAGTGCGGAAATAAAGACTCCCAAAAAAGTACCGACTCACCTCGAAAAAATGGCTCAAGCGCCAATACGGTATTTGCAAACGTAATTTAAAGAATGTGCGTACAAGCGCTGAAATTTCAGCTTTCATTTGACAATAGACTGAGAAATATTGAAGTTATGAACTTTTACAACCCTCGAGGTCGATTTTTAAAAGTTGCTAATTTCATTGTTCGCACTGTACAAACCAGCATCGCAAGAGTAAGGATAATAATGAGGTAAGTTTAGTCACTGGAACACGCGGCCATTGGTATCTTAGCATTATCCATCAACAATGATCAAAATATGGATTTTTCATTAATTTTCCATTAATTCATTGTTATAAATAATGAAAAAACGACATAATACGAGAGAAACGACATTCAATTGGTAGTCATTACTGATATTAAAGACATAGCGCAAGTACCAGACCACACAAGCTCACACAGAGGACGAATAACGGTGCGCGATATTTGCTAGTAATGCCTACCAGTTGAATCTGAAGTTTTATATTGTTTCTCATCATTAATAAGATGAAAAAAACAACAATATCTTGTAGGATGATGGTTAGCATCTAATGACATATGGTTTGGGAAAAAAAACCGCGATCTTCAGTGACCAAACTCACTTCATCTTGTTCCTTATGTCTGCCCTACTGGTTTGTACAGTGCAAAAAATGAAATTAGCAACCTTTAAAAATAGACCGCGAGTATTTTAATTGTTCATAACTTTAGTGTTTCTCAGTCAATTATCAAAATTAAGGTTTCAAATAAAAGCTGACATTTCAGCGCTTGTTCCCAATATCTTCAAATTACGTTTGCGAGTACCGTATTGGCGCATGAGCCATTTTTTCGAGACGAGGCGATACTTTTTTTGGAGTCTTTATAAATTTATCACTGTGAGCTACTTTGTCAACTTAATAATTAAATAGTTCTCGAGTGTTGTAGTTTTAAAATGTTTTGTGGAAATAGTAAAATTGATTGTATTCTATTATAAGTAAATGAACCTCAAGACCAACTAGGATCATAAATTTGATACGACCCAGGACATGATGTATTTGATATAAGATAAAAACAGAGCGAGTTGATTGAATCAATCTGATCAAACTTTGTGTAATTTCAGAATAATGTGAAGTTTTGTTTTAAATATTAGATCTCTGTAAAGCCAAAACTGTCTTTAGGGAGCCATAACTCACATCTGAAATTATATTACTTAAGAGCAAGGTTCTATCTTGATTTAGTAATTCCACCAATTTTGTTTCTGTTGTACTATAGCATGGGATCAATGTGAGTTTCCATTTGTCTGTTTTTGCGCGTATGTTTTGCCTGTGCTCACTGTTTTATCTCATGCTTCAGTTCCAATTTTCATCATTCATCTGCTTTGTATTTTCAGTACTTTTTAAGGTGGATTTTATCTGTATCTTAGCTATTGAATTGTAGTATTTAATGTATTTTTAATCAGATTTTTATCTAATTTATGCTTGTTTATTCTGTATATCATTTGTAAAGCGCCTAGAGGCCCTTGGGCATTTCTGCGCTCTTAAAGCGCCATTTTATTATTATTATTATTATTATTATTATTATTTTGATTCTATTCCCTTTGACATCCAGTATGTGTAAGATGATGCTAATCTAATTATTTTTCAGTTTTTGAAGTGATTGAAAATGGGTCCTGTATACTTTAGCTTGTAACTGATCCAATTGAAAGCAATTGCTTAATTCGTGATTTGAATAATCAGGAAATGTTGGCGGGAAAGAGTTGTCCTTTGTAACGCGAGATGTTAACATTTGCAGATCGATATACAAACAAAGTCCTGTATTGGTTATTTGAAGGGGTCATGTTACCCGGATGGGGCACGTATCTCGACACAGAATTGGAATATTGTTTTTGGACGATTTTTTGTGCATTGTGCAGTAAGTGATGACTTCTTTGCTATAAATGAGAAGTTAAGTTTCTTTGTTGGGAAAATCTCATTTAAAACCAATCACATTTGTTGAATGCATACTTCATAATCTCCCAGAAAACAATGCTTATGCCTCTGACACAACATATACGATAGCTAGCGGTTGTTCTGCGATAATTTAAATGAGCCCGAAGTTTAATAAATTAATTATCATATCTTGATTAAATTGCTTTATTTTTCGACGATTCTAATGTGTACGTCACAGTTAAAATGAAGTTCATTTTTTCACAAAAACCTAGTATATCGTTATTTTGTATTGAACCCAAGAATGAGCAAAAATAGTATCAATCTTATACATATATCATATATACATAAAAAGAAATATCTGTGTACGTCCATAAAATCAGACAAGCACTCCGAGCAATCTGGACTAAACGGCAATCGGTATTTGAATAGCACTCCAACTTGAACGCTTCCTAATATGAATATCTATGAACATAAAGTGCGAAACTGCAATGATAAGACAAACACACACATTATCCCAATCCTCTCATGCATAATACAAGACAAGTTTATCAGCCACTTTATCTTGTGAATTTATGTCAAAATCTAAATGACTTGTGAGTAGTATAATAAATGTAAAATTCAATTTAGAAAACTCATTGCATTGGTTAAGAGATACTCTTGAGTGTAATTGATTCAATTTATGCAATACTTGGCTAAGTGTAAATTGAAGACTTTGTGTGCTTTTAGCAAAATGCGAGTCTTGTGCATTACTGATGTCATGATCTGAATATTGAGGCATTTGTTTGCTTTTCATAATTAATGCATCTAAGATAAGAGGCCAATCTACAACAGTCATATCAGTCACATATTAATTAATTTTATCTACTATGTTTCAGCACTTTAGATAATATGAAACTGCTTACATATATTCTAAATGTGTATAAGTGAATCACTCCACTGGAACTCTTAAAAGGTATATTCAGTGACTCGGCACTCTATTTAACACCCCGATGTAAAGAATAATGCATTACTAAGATTGGAAGTCACTAAACCCATTTGTCATTTTTATAATTAAAATGTATTACTCACACGCCGTAAACGTACATTTTCTGATTCTCCATTTTTGTAAAAAGTTCCAGTTAATTCACTATTGGAGAAGAAAAGATAGTAACCAACATATTTTCGCCTAGATCTAATTTTAAGATATATAGGAAATAATTGCACTTAATGGACGATAGAGTTAACCATATATATTCTGGACTTTGCTGATTTCCGATTGAAATAAAGATGTAATAGAATGACTGACTAAATTGAACTAACCATGAGAGAAAAGGGATAACATCGACATGATGAGTTTACAGTAATGGCACTTGACTTGATCTCCATTACCTCCATTACCGACTGAGACATTTTCATATTTCTGAACTTTACTATAATTGAGTTAAAATCATACATAGTGCTGACATGTCAAAAAGATCATAGATGTCATTTCCGATGTGGTGTAGATTCTTAATAATTTGAAACGGACCGCAGTATTAGCCATGGATTATAAGTTGTTTCTAAGTCGCAACTAGAAAGTGTTAACGGTGTTTTTTTTCAGTACTTGTCTTATCTTAGCAACATCGAGATGTTAGAAAACACTATTTTCTTCAGCGTATTAAATCCCATATGATTTGATTAAAATTTGATATACACGTAGTGGTTTATGTACCAGTATTCACATATAGTAAATTTAACTTCAAATATTTATTAAATGCATCGAAGTTATAATGAGGCTTCATACTTTTCATATTTTTGTTTCAAATCTTAAACAATGACACGAAAACGACACTGACTATTTAAGGAAAACTTTTCGTCACCTCACGGCAGACTGATTTGCACAAAATAGAAAAAAATATTTCTGAAAATAATGAAACTTGCCATTGTGCAACCTTAGTTTTTTGAAAATTGTCCCTTCATTGAAAAAACGTGACCATGTGATTAAATCATTTTTGTCATTAATGGTTCCCATTTAAAATCAGATTTTTGGAAACTAAAGGCAAAAAAAATATTTTATTGGACAGTTTAAACAGAAATTCATAGTGCAGGGCCCAATTGTTTGTAAATGCAACCAGTACCGGGTTTTTTTGTTTAAATTGTCCAATAATTATTACTTAGCCTATAGCTACTTTTTACACAAAATGGATGTAAGTTACACAGAATAAGACATATGATAATAATTCTATTCGAATACTTGTTGCATTGATATAAACATCCCTTTAATAGACCTAAATCAAGGTATTTGTGTACATCTTTCATTTATGTGTTGTTTTTATTATCAATTATATAACATCTTTATCCAGATTGAAATACCAACCAGGCAAGCAATTGACGGCAACAATTGAAATAACAATATAATAGATAAAATTAAGACCTGGCTCTGATAAATCTATTGAGATCAATCAGTTTATTTCTTTTCACATACCGGAACACTCCTGCAACTGACTACAGTACAATTTTTCAAACAGCAGGCTACTAGTAGGCCCAAAGTATTTTAGAACTGGAAATTGTGATAATTTAGCATTGTAATTTATATTCGGATGTTTTAATTCTTATTTTATTACAAAATAAGAATTACAACATTTTTGCAAAACAAGGATCTAAAACACGCTATTTAAGAAATCATACATAAACTTTATTATCAATAGAAACAATGACTGAAATCTTTTATGTTAATATTGTACTTAAATGCACCAATCGCTTGTGGCAACACAAATGATGATTGATTAGTCCCGATAGAGTACAATTTCCAATACCTGGTTTCCGTTTTTTGGAAAACAATGGTTGCATTGTACTATATGGCAGTTATTTGGTATAGATGATGAAGTGATTCCATTAATTCATTTATCATTTGAATAATTAACTTTTTAATATCACATTTACATATAACAAGCTCTTAGTGGTCCCTATCAATTACATCAATAGCAAGGTGATCATATTTAATTGATCATGGCAATTCTTCTTGAGTAAACGATCGAGTTACTGAAACCCATAGAAACCTGTATAATATACCTATAGAAAAGGAAAGATGGACTCTATTATTCTTCTCTGTCTAATCTTGAGAAGAGCTTTTATTTGATATTAAGGTACTTGTTCTGTTATTACACGTATCACCCTTTTGACAATACAGATTAAAGTCACTAGGCAAAACTCCTGCCATACAGATTTAGTACAAAAGCCCATTGTTCAAATGAATAATATTTAATTATTCAAATTTTTAAATCACAAAGCACAAATGTGTTTCGCTGGTATTAATTAGAATAAAATTACTATATTTTAGTCAAAACTGGTTTTCTTGGAAACACTTGATATCAGCAAGTTTTTGAGGGAACTTTACATCAAAGATTGTCGAAATATCCTATGCGTACATGTAATAACCAGAGGTTTACCCTAGGGAATTAAGACTTTCAAGATGTTGAAGATGTTATATATCAAACATATAAAAAAAACTGTTTCATTACATTTAATAAGCGGTAACCTCTATTTAACTTCAACTTAGAACCAAATTGACTCTTTTTGGCGCATTACTGATGTAAATGGACACGCTATTAGAATTGCACGAGGTTATATCCCAGTGCCTTATACGTAACTTACAAGGGACGACATCGCAGTAGCTTTGATTTGTTCTTCTAAGTTAATGAGTATGGTAATCTATAGCTATGATAACTAGTTAAAAACTTATCAATGAAATAGTGCAGTCCATAACATCCTTTACTTGGCGGTAAACGTATCACGAAATCTGCTGTAGGGTTAAACAACGTTGAATATATATAATATATGGTAAATGGGTGGACAGATAATGCCTGCAATCAAGCTTCAGATTTATATTGCAAAATTTTATACCCAAAATTCCTAACTGAATCATCTAATGCATCTTTTATACAGCTGTTGTAATTAGGTTTCCTTATCATTTTCTGCTTACGGTTTTATGATTGAATATAGATATGAATCTCACATACTGTAATTTTTTTAATTTGATTACGTTAATCAAAACCTCGGCATAGCATGTAAAACAAAATGCCGCCATCTTTCAGTCAAATTTATAAAAGGGTTTTACATTAGTAAAAATACAGCTGAGATGTCTACATGTCAACTAATACATGCGCTTTGTGATCGAGATACCAATTTAAAATATTGTGTCCATTGTTTCCCTAGTTTTACGAATTAAGGACGTTCGTACCATCCCTTTGTGGAATCTTAGTTTGTTAAAAAATGTACCTTCTTTCATGTTTGAATATGGATATGAAGCTCCCATACTGTAAAATGTTTAAATTGATGGACAGCTCTACAAATACCCCTTTGATCAAAATTTGCTTACCACAACGCAATCGAGCTTTAGACCAAACCATTCAACCCTTACAGCAGCCACAGATGTTACCGATTATATATTAAGTAACATGGAAAACGGTGATGTAACTGGTACGGTCTTTTTGGATTTGAAAAAAGCATTTGATACGGTTGACCACGGCGTTCTTTTGAACAAGATCTCAACTTTGGGTGTAAAAGATAACGCACTATCTTGGTTTAAAAATTACCTGTCCAACTGACTTTAATGCACTACTATTGATAATGTTCAATCATAATTCATGAAACTGTCTGTAGGAGTCCCGCAAGATTCAATCTTGGGACCCTTATTATTTATTTGCTTTATTAACGACCTTCCTAGTAGCATAGGTGAAAGAAAAATCGTTTTATATGCTGATGACACGGCAATCATGTACAACCATAGATCAGTATCAACAGTAATTGCAAAAATGGTTAAATGGATGCATAACAACAAACTCACTGCTAACGCTTCCAAAACTAAAACCATGCTATTCGGCTCTGACAGGAAAACAAAAAATTGTACGCTCGATGTAACCCTGAACAATACCAATCTGGAACAGGTTAATAACTTCAAATACCTAGGCCTCTGGTTTGACCCACGTCTTAAATGGAACACCCATATCGATAAAACAGCTTTAAAATTGTCTAAAAAAATAGGTGTGCTTCGTCGCATTAGACAGTATATCGACCAAAAAACAATCTGTATGATGTATAATGCCATAATTCTCCCACATATTGATTATTGCTCTCGTATTTGGACAAGTACCACCGCCAAACTTGTCAACCGTATTCAAATTCTCCAAAATCATGTCGCTCGCCTTACTCTTGGATGTAAAGTAAGGGATATCATGTAGCAGAGCTCTACGATGAATTAAAATGGATGAAGGTGCACCAAAGAGCTAATTACTTTCAGACAACTCTCATGTTCAGATGTATCCAGGGCACTGCTCCCGAATATTTAAAGAGTGCGGTTATTCGATCATTGCCCCACAGTTATGGTACAAGATCTCAGAGTGCACAAAAAATGTACATTCATCGAACAAAGACTGACTGGGGTAGGCGTACCTTTAAAAACTCGTTAGCAAGGCTCTTGAACGACCTTCCAACTCATTTAAAAGAATCGTGAAATATACAGACATTTAAAGGGAAACTGAAAGATTTCATTTTAGTAGTAGATTCACCAACCAAAAGTTAGATGATACCCATCGATTTTTAATTCACACATTGTTTATATACTTTTAATCATATGAAATAACTTTGTAAGCTCCTGAGGTTTTCCACCTTTGGGGTTAGGCTGCCGGATTTCCACCTGTGGTCGCCTGTCCTGCTTCGGCAGTAGTTTGTATTTTTATCATGTGTAAACTTTTGTAAAATATCCTAAGTTTAGATAGGCCTAGTCAAATTATACGGTGTTTTTGAAAGTTTTGAGAGTCAAGAATTGGAGATTGCAAAAGAATTGTTTCTAAGTTCAGGTTCAAGTTTTGATTTAATGTATTTTGCATTTCATATTTATGTGTATATTGTATCTAGTATAATAATTTATTCATTTTACTCGTATTTAAGTTGTCGATATTTCGTTTCATTTTACTATTCTATATGTTCTATATTTACGATAAAAGATTTTTAAGGTGTATTATCTGTAATTTTTAATGGATTCTAAATGTACGTAATATTATATATAAGCTATATATTTTTTGCCTATTGTATTTTTATTGTATAGAGGGCCCTTATAAAAAGCAGTGCTGGTCCAATGATTGAGACTACCCTCTTTAAATATGTCGCAAATAAATAAATAAATAAAATAAATAAACAAACATTTGTTAAAGAACAGACTCCTTCTTAGGGTATGTATGTTATGCAAGTACTTGTATCATTGATTGATTGATTGATTGATTGATTGAATACCAATTTATTCAAAGAGTTTTGGTTGTGAAATATATCACAGAAAATTGACATAAATATCATTAAAAAAAGAGCATATTTTTCAACACATTAAAAAAAAAAGTGCTGATAAATGCAAATTACATCAACACGGCAGTTATTTTTTCACACTATAAAAGTCAGTATTTCAGGAGCCAGACACGTGTTTTGGCCAAAACATTTTAAAGATTAATATATTTGTTTATTCACAGTTACACAACACGCAATTGATGTACAATCTTATAAAAGGCTAATCATTTAGATGTGATACTTATCGAAAGCGTAGATACAAAGATTCTCTTTTCTCAACGCTTTTAGTCCGGGTTTTTAGTATTGCGTTTCTTGAATTTCTGAGTACATTTTTATGTATATATTATAAATATTATAAAAAAGTTTCATTGATTGTTATGGTAATCTATGGTTATGAGCATAAAGTTAGATTTTTTTCTCATATTTTAATTCAATAGAATAAAGGAGTCCTCAATTCATGAATTATGCAAATTTTCAATGATAAAATGTTTTTCAAGATCCATTCTTAAATTCTTTCTCTGAACATTTAACCTGAAAATAAAAGCGTATTATAAACTACAGTATTTTAAAGTTTTGAAGTATGCCATGTTGCATAATGGGCTCATTTAAATCCCTTGCAGCTTCAAGCAAGCTGGCATATGACATTTTCACTGTAAAATAAGATTTTCACATTAACAACTTTTCTCACCTTCAATGTTTTGCCACTGGGGTTTTCTCACAGGAATTTGGTGATAAACTAGGCATTTGAACACGCCAAGACAGAACCGACATAAACCTTCTGGCGGTCCTTATGGTATCTAATATCATACAACAGTATAATAAAATGTTGACCATTGCCGTGAATATTTTAACGAAATTACCGAGATCAAATGAAAAATGAAGTGGTAAAATATAGAGCTCATTAGAGTTGCCCGAGGTATATATTTCAACTTTATCCATGTTGAAATTGTAAGTATAAAATGATCTAGGAATAGCAAATGAGCTTTCAGGTTTTCGGTTCTCTTCATAAAACAAAACTTTAGGCTGACATGGAAAAATCTAATTCATTTTTGATATCTTTATTTAATAGGTACTACTTGCAAATCGTTTCACTTTGATGTGATACTCGGTATCATTTAATGTACCAATAATCTTTAATTTAGATTTTACCAAATAACTTTACCTCAATGTCAAGGTAAACTAAAACTAAACTAAAATTGACAGATCAATTTTTTGTAAAGGTTGCATGACTTACTTACCATTCATGTAAAATAATAATCTAAAACTATTATCTAATATTATTGTAAATCCAAGCAAATGTTTACTTGAAACTTTCAATATATTTATTAATTAAGTTGATTTACATAAATCAAAACTTCATATCTTAGCTCTTTCTGCCTATTGCCACGAACATATTGAACACCCTTCGTATTGCGCAATAGCGATAGTTTTGTAATCCCGCAAAATATACCTTTGGGGTTTAAATAAGTTTATACAATTATTTCGAGAAACCACTTCACTCAAATGGTTTTTGAGCCATGACTATATAACAAAAACAATTATACCTACTGCATCAGTCACTGATGCTTTTGTACTCTTTTGTTATCATCAATCTTAGAAAGACCTTTATATCAGTGCCACATAAGACTAAAAAGCTTTAGGAGGGCGTAATGGATCTTAATGGATATACAATCTGATAATATTGAACAATCAATGAGTATTTCCCTTCGCTGTTTATCTCTTTCTTGTTACCTTCAAAAGCACGTATACTTTTGCACTAATAGTGTAATAACGAAAGTGCATCCATTACAGCGTTTGATTGGTTAAGATGGTCAATTTCTTGCGTTATTTATTGACCAATACTGCATTAGGTTTTCTTGATTATATGTTTAGACCAATATTGGAAAACACACACACCTGCTCTAACAATGCGTAAGCGTATAAGGATTTTTTTAGCACAACATTAATTGATATATAATATGATATTAATTTAGGGATAAGGCTACCCTAATGGCACATTTAATGCAACTTCAAGCCAAGTTAAAATATTAATTATTCAATTTAAACTATTAACTTATTGGATCTCTAGAATTGATACATTGATCAATTTGTTTAATTTAAGGATATCTTCGTTATTCAAACACAAAGCTAAATAATGGGTTTTTGCTCTTGCTTTTGCTCGTGTGAACAAAATAGATTTTTTACGGATTGCAAACTCTTAAACGACAATCACTTCTATTTAAAGGCTCCAGTGAATGAAACCAAAAAATTCCTTTACTCAGTAAAACACATTTTAACTTTTGATCCCGCTCCTCAAGATGAATCACAACAATCTGTTGTATAACTGTTTAGAAGAATTATTTATTGTGTAGGTGATCAGCCAATGCTGAAATCAAGCTTCAAATTTATTACTTAAGGACCTGACAAAATGTTTTACCTTACCTCAATCATCAAAATGATCTTCATATACTTTTCAGATACACAGTTGTTGTTATAAAGCTTCCGTATCATCATCCTCGTACGGTTTTATCGATTGAAAATGGATATGAAGCCTACATACTGTAAAATCGTGATTTAATTACGTTATCTGAACCTCACCATAGCATGTAAAACAAAGTGCCGCCAATTTTCATTACTTGTACATTTAATAAACGTGGAATCGAAATGTTTGAAATCGCCTGTGTTTATCAGTTCAGCTGCAGCCGAGATGTTTCCATGTCGACGAACACTTATGCTTACTTTTGATATAATAAGTATTCAAAATATCATTGCGTCAAATTTTATTTTTCTTTAAATTTGAAGAGTCTCAATTCTATCTATCTAAAAAAATGTAATTACACCAATATTAGCACTAAATGTAATTTTTTTAAGGGAGGATCAAAGTACGATTTGTTTAAATACTTGAAGAAAAAAATCAGAATCTCCCCTACCTAAGTCTAGTAATTAAAGACCGCTGCTGCCTAATAAATCGATTGCTAGTACCCGTCCTGACGCCAAAGAAATTCTAAACTCTAAAAATGTAATATCAAAATAAATGAGCGTAAATAACAACAGTATTTTGACATTTTGAAATGCGCCATGATGCTGAATGGGCACATTTAATGCAACTTCAAGCCAAGTTAAAATATTAATTATTCAATTTAAGGTGTTTTTTTTTTTTGGAAAAAAACACGTTTCTGGTTTAACCCTCGTCTTCCTAAGCCTTTTTCTGTAACACGTCTTCCTGAGGGGGTGGTTACCACTACCCCTGTGAATTTGAATTTGGGACCCCCGAAAGTTATATTGTTTGATACTATAGTATAGTGTAGGGTCTCCTCTATCCATTGATACCAAGATCATGAAAATCGGTCAAGGCGTTACGTAATTATGACGTCATAAAGTTTTTCCGGACCGAAAAATCGACTTTTGGCAAAAATGGCCACTTTTTCAAAATTTTTCAAAAAATCGCTATAAAAGTTTTAAATGTCCGATTTTCGTCGGGTTTTTTGCTAATAAATGAAACAATCAACTATTCTAACATGTTCTGTAAGTTTCAAGTCAATAGCATGCAGATATTTTTCAAAATGGCGACATAAAATTTTCCGAGATGGCAACCACCCCCCTACCTGGCGACTTTGACGGCCTACCATAACCATTTTTTTCGTCAAAATGACCGCATAGGATGTAAAAACAATTACCCAAATGCCCGGGGTCGCTTTGTTTTGCGTTTTGGTGCAATCGGCGATCATCCGTTAGGGGGGGGGGTAACCCCCCAGGATATACTAACAGAAATTACCTAGAGAATCCAATGCATTTGGCATGAAGTATCATCCAGGCCCGTAGCCAGGATTTTTTCAAGGGGCTGCGGATTTTCAAAAAGTGGACAATTTGGAGGAAATTTTTCGTTTTGGCCGACCCTAAACTATTTCAAGCATTTTGTGCATTATTTCATTAAAAAACGACATACATTTACGTATTTTGGTGCTTTGAGTGTTCTTTTTGTTTCAGACATCCGATTTTGAGTGTTTAATCTTCACGCTAATAAATCGAAGAGTCAAAAATCAATATAAAGATGCGATAGAACATTACAGTGGTTTTTACATGTGATTTGTGACCGTTCATATCAAACGAGCCGTAAATGCAGCAAACTTTATTTTGCGCTACAGATAAAACTACATATCAAGATCGTAGTATGCTGAAATTGATTTACTGACAGAATCACTATCCTTGTGCTTACTTCAAAACACCAGGCACATATTTATTTCAAGAAAATGATCGAAAATATGAAATATACCTGTATATTTTGGGGAAACATATAGGGCTTATCGATCTTTGCACGCATTCATCTTAGTTTACATTTTACTCCCTGACACATTTGATAAAGATACCCTGGTGTTTATTCAATTTGCGATATTATATTGAATCCGAGCTAAATTGCTTTGCTTATCAAACATATGCATACCCAACATTTAGATCGATATTTAAGACAGAACGTTCTTCTCCAATCCGATTATACAATAAACGGAGAATTGAAGTACATTACTTTTGTTAGCAACTTTTTGTTCTTGTCAATTGCCATTTTTAAAATCAAAATTCATGTATATAAATATTTTCCGCACAAATTGTAACATTTCTCAAACTCATGCTAAACAGAAAGCAGTGGAGAAAATTCATCATGGCTTCCGACCGTGGTCGACATAGATAGATAGATAGATAGTTATTTAATACATTTTGAAATATATATCCAACACAGTGTTCAGAACAAACGCCTACTTTGTCCAGTTTGACGTATCTATGATCTACTATGCCCCCTAATTTTCTGGGTCGGTGTATTTGGTTAGGGTATGTGTGCAGTGTGAATAGTGTTTAGGGTGTTTGGATTTGTTCGAATATGTGATATATTTTCAATTGCATGTGTTTGTTAATTAATTATCAATATCATTTTTGATATATCGATTGTATTCTGCATGAGATACCTATGTAGGCCTATTCAAATGCAAACTGTGTAAACTACGTATGAATATTGTCTTTTTACAATATGTTTATTACATTTTTAGTTTATTGTTTTTACTGAGTATCATGTCATGTATATTATGTATTATGTTTCATGTCATACTGAGCATGTTCTTCCGTGAATATAATAAAATTACATTCTATTATAAGCTATTATAAGTAAAAGGCACATTAATAATAACTTGGATCATAAATTCATTTATAAGACAGATGGAACAGGGCGAGTCGATTGAATCTATTAAAATTTGTGTATTTGCAGAATAATTCAAGTTTAAATATTTGATGTCTACACAATAAAGCCAAAAACCTTCTTTA
>JXSR01S071072.1:0-17269 GCA_000969725.1 Ophiothrix spiculata
GATGTTGACTGACTGGTAGACGTTTCGTTTGGTGACCGCTGATTGGTAGTTGCCACAACAGATGTTGACTGACTGGTAGATGCTGGTCGCTGGTTTGTGGTCATGCTAGTTGCAAGGCGCTTGGAGTTCCTACTTTGTTCACCTGCAGATCAGAAAAATTATACGATAATTTATGAGATGTGTGTGCATGTTGTTTGTCAGTTTATTACTCCAGATCCGTTAACCCTACATGGATCAAACTTGGACAATGTATAGCAATTGCTCCATCCCTCCTTAAGTGTTTAATAGGGGGTCCGATCAAGGTCATCCAAGGTCAAAGGTTACCAAAGGTCATTTAGAGCTCAAGGCTCCAAATTGACAGATGAGTTGACCCAAGGTCATCCCAGGTCATTTCAAGGTCACAGATATAACTCCACAACGCTTTACCGTAGACATGGACCAAACTTGGATTGTGCATAGCAATTGACCACCTGAGTATTTGGATGGGGTCAGGTCAAGGTCATCCAAGGTCAAATTGAGGTCAAATCTTAAAATTATCCAAATATTGACCTAAGGTTATCAAAGGTCATTTCAAGGTCACGGTCATAACTCCATAACTAGTGACCCGACTAACTTTGACCATGAATAGCAATTGCCCCATAGAATTAATGTAATTCAAGATTAATTGTCACTTTGAGATCAAATTATGAAATTCTCACGAAAGTTGACATGAGGTCATCCCATGTTATTTTCAAGGTGACGATCATAATTCCAGAACCCTGAACATACCTAGACCAAAATTGGACCATGAATAGCCTTTGGTCCCTTGAGTATTTTAAGGTCACTCTAGTCAGCTAGCGAGGCCCGCGCATAGAATGTTTCACGTAGGCCTATATCCATAAACAACTCTCAAGATCTGTCATGTGAAAACACTTTTTCAGTACTTTCAAATCACATAACTCACGTCACCAAGTCCCGTTATTTTTTGTTTGCTGTAAAATGGAGACTTGTTGTCTATTGGCAAAATGATTGGATTTTATCCGAAAACAAGAATGTCATACTGGAAAGTGCCTAAAGGGACTTTGATTATTGGAAAATTGTCAATCGACAGAATGATTCTCTCAATTCATTTCGAAACGCCTATCATTAATTTATTTTATGTTTGGCAAATTATTCGGACCATATGCTTAATTGATGCAATGCTTCATCTGATTGGTTATTTAGTATTTAGTGCCATAAAATAACACAAATTGTTACTCCGTGTTCAGTGATTAACATTATTTCGGACGAAGTGAAACCTATTTTGAACAAATCAGTTAAAGGGACTAGCCTAGATTCCACTTAGAATTAAAAACTTGAAATGCTTTGAGTAAAGCTGAAAAATGTAGTAAAATCTCCAAAAGAATACAAAAATGTACACAGTAATGGCTCTTGACAGCAAATTGCTTTACAATATATTTATATGTGATGGTGGTGTGATCCTATCTAGTTGTGACTATCCAGTGTTTTCTAAATCCTAAATTTGTACCTCAGTCTCGATTTACCAGATAAAAGATAAAATGAAGCTCTTGGAGATACGTTAATACATATCATAAGAGATACAATTTATCAAAAATAATTTTGTTTACCCATGACAGGTGTAGAAACAAGATCTTTTAAGGCGACAAAAAATACAGTTGGTAAATAATTTCATTTTTCTCCTCTGTTACACAAATTCAGTGGAAACTACAGTAGGATATGTTAGTATAATCATGTGTGAAGAAATATATAGTCAGAAAATCAGCGGACATGATCTAGGCCAGTCCCTTTAGAGCTCGTTAACACAGAAAAACCATGATACAATCTGAACTGATATCGTGGCATGACAATACTAGTACTAGTACCCGGGTTGTAGGGATTCCCTTAGTGGTGATTTTTCCCCACATATTTTGGTATAAGTATCGGGTAATGTTCGTCTCAGATGAATGCGCCCAATTTGATGTAGTTTTTTGAAATTTGCTCAAAAAGCGCTTAATTTGAGTAAAATCCGACAAGGACACAAGCTTTTAAAACATTTGATTTACCCCGGTGATGATTTCAAATATGGAATTTTCCTTCTGCTTACCATCATGGTCATGTTGTTTCCTTTTTCTGCTGTTATTCAGTTTGGAAACTCGTTCATACTCCACTGTCTTGCCACACGTCCCTTTCACCTTTAAAGATAAAGTAAAACGAAAACAAACAAAAAATAAGGAAAGAACTTAAGAAAATAAAATAATAAAAAATAAAATAATGACATGGTCGGGCCAAAACTTAGCACTGAGATACGAGGCATAAATTCAAAAAGGACTCAGCTGACACGTGCATCATAGTTGTGCTATATCATGACACACTTCACATCACACAATACCATGCATGCAACACCAACTTCACCATTTTTACAGCGAAAACCTTTACCATGTTTACGTTCACATTTTGTTGAAGTGTGTAGGCTTATATGGTTCAGCTTTAATAACTCAGGACAAATGAAGAGCTCAGTTGTAACTTTAACTAAGCTCTTCAAATATAGTATAAAACATAATTATGTATTAAACAGAAAACTTCGGTCTTAAACCATATGTGATGACTCATCCCGAAAAGGGGGACTTTGCGACAGAACACTTTTCAAGAAACATGTTAAAATAGCCAGCAAAAAATAAAGAAAATGATAAGAATTTCCGGCAGATTTTCTTTTATTAAATTTGATCGCCTTGATCAATTTCATCAATTAAGGTGTCATTTTAAAGCTTAGAAAATGATGCTACAGATGCAGTGAAAAAAATCAAAATTGATATCATCTGCAAAGGGGTGAGCCATCACATATGGTTTAAGGTTGGATGAATACGGAGTATAAATGGAAATTGGTGGGAAATTGTTTTACATGTAATAATGTGGGCTATTTGGTCTGGCTTTTAAATTATCATCTTCTAATTATCATCTTTTGATTATTTAAAAATTACTTAATTGCATGTGATGTTGACGAAATATGTAATCTTCCTATTCCGTCCCATTCTAAGCTTCAAGTTAGCATGTTGGGGAGAGGAAGTGGTGGTTTAAAAAGGGTATCGTCGACCTTAGCACGTACCCACGGGTTCACTTAATGGATGCATGTTTATTTCAGTAAAAAATATATAGATGATAAAATTCTTAAAGTCAGGTAGGTACCAGGCGTAAAACAATTAGGGCGTAAGTTATTAATCACTATTTATTCCGTGCAGCTATTTCAATTCTGGTGGACTCCTGGTTTGATATTATAAAAATAAAGCATCACTTCAATCTTACCTCACAAAGGATAGGATCATTGACATCGACAACGATTGGGTTGAATGGTGGTTCATCATATTCGAGAACATCCCCGCGCATAACAGACTTGAGTGAAA
The DNA here is from genome assembly GCA_000969725.1 of Ophiothrix spiculata. Lineage (NCBI taxonomy): Eukaryota > Metazoa > Echinodermata > Ophiuroidea > Amphilepidida > Ophiotrichidae > Ophiothrix > Ophiothrix spiculata. The sequence continues at coordinate 3,378 of JXSR01S071072.1, forward strand.
TTCTCTTGGCATTACTAGCAGGCAACCGTGGTAACTTGGGTTCTCTCGTATATTCAGAATTAACGAATGAGTCGTATAACGAACTATAACCTTGCCATCTAATACAAAACTCACGTACTCCATTATTATCCCTTATAGCAACAATTTTACCCGGGTAATATAACCCATTAACATCAACAGCCTGCACTTTTGTGTTTACTTTCATTATCTTATTAATGCGATCATGTAAACTTGACGTTTCCATCACTTTGAACAGAATGACCATTAATGAGGCAGCACTCTTAATTTATAGGCTTAGGCACGCCGCAGGATCCCGAGTATTGATGACGTCATTAATCGATCTTGAATTCTCTATTGACATCGGATTTGGCAAATTTGACATCGACTTTGGTACAAGTTGACAGTCAGTCTAGGTTAGGGACCGTTCATTATTTCTACCTATGGGGGGGGGGGTGCAAAGAGTGGGGGTCCACATGTTTTTAATCAAGCAAAAAAGGGGGGATGTGGTTTTTTTATCGTTGAAAGGGGGGGGGGGGCATGTGGTTTTGCATAAGAGAAAACCTGTATTTATTAAATGTGAAAAAGCAAAGAATTTTGTGCGCTTCGCAAAAATTTTCAGATATTGTAGCAATTGCAATTTTCAGTCAAAATTTGCCAAGTTTTGTGCAAATTCAAAAGATTTTAAAACAATTTTTAGCTGAAATCAGCTGCTTTCACATAAATTGGAGATAAAGAAAAAGTAAGCCAACTTGATGTCAAACATGGAGGGGGGGGGGTCATATGCTTTTTGTAAAACAGAAAGGGGGGGCCATGTACTTTTTTTGTACAGAAAGGGGGGCCATATACTTTTCCGAGGTGGTTTCCCATTTTCACCCCCCCAGGTAGAAATAATGAACGGTCCCTTAGTCTGGCAATATTAATATATTATTATTTTTATTGTATAATTATTTTTATTGTTATTATTATTATTATTAGTAGTAATAGTAAAGAGATTATTAGTATTAGCGTTATTATTATTATTATTACTATCAAAAACTATAGGGATTTCCTCAACAAAACTTTGAAAAATCAGCAATATTTTCGCCCAATTTATATATATATGCCTACCCCCACCCCCGACTTAGCAATTCATATTGCATTGGATTTGGTAGGCCTAGGTGATGAAATTGACATGTTTATGTTTGACATCGGATTTGGCGAGTCGGAAGCTTTTGATATCGGATTTGGCAAGGCGGAAGCTTTTGACATTGGATTTGGCGAGTCGGAAGGTATTGACATCGGATTTGGTATTTGGCATTGGATTTGGCTGCATAATAGAAAATATGAATTGACATTGGATTTGCCAATTTAAATAGCGACTGGGTAGAAAATATTTGTTGAGATCGTATTTGACATACATCAGATAAGCACCGGGATAAGTACAAATTCAGTGTTTGGAAAATAATTTATATTAGCCCTCCTGATTTGGGCAAATGGAACAAAATAGGCCTGATTTATTATAGATAGTGATGGAAGAAAATCGTCTGCCTCTTCCGCCTTCCCTCGCCTTTCTAGAAGAGAGTCCATTAAGGAGGAAAACGAAAATAAGAACAAAAGCACAGAAAGAAAAGAAATGGCCAAAGTCAGGGCGCCCACCAGTCCACGCACTCTATCCGGATGTTGTTCCTTTGGCCGAGAGATGTGTAAATGAAAATAGATTCCAAGCAGATCGTCACCGGCAGTCTGACACAGGTTTATGTGGAGTGACTAGCAAACAAGTTAGAGATCAGTTATTTGCCAACATACCTGGCCTTCAGGACCAACGTCCAAAGTTGAGTAAGTATACCATACACATAATAAATATTGATAGATGGGCATAACAACAAACATACATGTAAAGCAATAGTGAAATGAGAATTGAGACCCCTTTCTTCAATTTTACTTAAACTTCTTTTCTCTGGCATAGGAAGAAAAGAACATATAACAAAAAATCTTCTCCTACTAAAAATGAAGAGCTTGTTTCCGAATGGGACCACATCTACTTCTGGTCAAAATTGAGTTATTGGTGCCATATAGTGTAGTACTATAATAGTATAGTTTCATTGAACTAATTAACTATTTCCCCCAGAAGTTGCTTACATTGAGTTTACCAGTACACAAAAATCTGTGTTTGTTTCCAAAAGGGCCTATAAATCCATAATAGTTTGTTTCCAAAAGGGCCTAAATCCACTTCATGGGTGTAAATAAAGCTCTCAATAGAATATAAACTATACAGTTTTGATTTCCAATAGCGATGTTACTACAGTTAGAGGACCTATCCCTAACTTTTGTAAAGCATAAAAAACTTGTGTTGATTTCCATGAGTGATGTCACTTTAGTAAGAGGACAAATTCCTAAAATGTAAAGCAACTAAACCTTGAAAATTAACTTTTGCAACAAGAAAAACGGTTTTGCTGGTTTTCTCAAAAAGTGCTCAGATGGATTTAGGCCCTTTTGGAAATAAACTCTTCAAATATAGGATTTGTTTTAATTTTAGGCCTATTACATTTAAAACGATGCACTGTGACATCAGCATACTTTTGGGATTAAAATAAATAAATTAATTAAAAGGCTATATGGGCCTATGAGATCTGTATGATATGTATAAACGTGGTAAATAGTTTAGTCTAAAACGACCCCCACAGTGGAATGAAACAAACTGAATGGGTTATTTTTTATCAGTTGCATTTGCGGTATGTCAAATGCCCAATTTTTGGTTTTGATGGGGTGTGTATGCATGTGTTATTCCCCCGAATAATTACTCTATTTTTATAGGCCACATAAAAGATAAGTTGTTTCTCGTTTCTCAAAATGTGAGGAGGGAGGGTTTTTTTTTTTAAAGCCTGGGCGATCCATATTTACACTTGGTAGATGTTGTCTGCACATTCAGTTACTGTCTTTTTACTCTATGTGAAATGGATTTATGTTGGTTTGATGACACTTTCAACGTTAAAACATCAACAACTTAAAGAATCCTTTAAAAAGGAACGTGTGGGTCTTATTATTTGAACGATTTAGCTCAATTGTTAACAACTTTTTTAATGCGGCTTAATTTTTGACGGCGCACCAATTTTGCGCATAAGTTGAGTGACCCCCTCCCCCGGCGCCGTCGTGTGAATCATATAGAGGGTTTGCACGTGACGTCACATGGGCCATTTTCATGGGCCGGCAAACAAAAAGTCCCGTCATATTTGTATCTTTTAACAGTATCACGATACCAGATTAGGACTAGATGACACAAGAATATATTACATTTATTTAGTTTAATTTTCAAGTCATGATTTGAAGTCAATCACAAGTTATAGCCGATTTTGATGTCTTGTTTACTTAACAAAGTACTCCGCGTCCACCAAAGGGCATCAAGATGGCGGTGAAAACGGGTGTCGTGCAAACCCTCTATTATAGACCATAAGTTATCCAAATCTTCAATACGTCGTGCTCTTGCAGAGAGTCACGAATTTCAAAACTTGGTTATTTACCAATTCTCTTCTCCACATTCTAAGTTTTCGAATGAATATGTCATACTTTCTTATACATTTTGCAAACAGTGATCAAAATCGGAGGCAGTCCACTAGTAAGAATAATTCGCCAGAGGTGAATAATTACACGTAATTGGCTCTCCGAACTCACGGCATAGATTTTAAAAATAATATGCATGCATAGATGCGTTTTGCACCAAACAAAAAAAAGTGACCAAATCGACATATTTTCACTGTATAGAAGCCATTTAGTCAAAATCTCCATTCGCGACATTCCTCCAGAGCAAGACAAATTTTACTTTTAAATAGTTTTGAATCTTATAGATATCACAATACTATGGTTGTTCATTTCTTAACTTTTTCTTTTCTTTTTCGTGAATTTTACTTTATAGGTGAAAGAACAGTTCGCAGATGGATGCAAGCGCCCAACAAAAGCAGGAAAGCTGCGGATTGCTACTACGGTTTCATAGATGCCAAGGTACCTCACAAACGAAATGATGTTAGAGTCAGTTGTGCAGATGATCATTTCTATGCAGCTCGTGTTCGATACTGCCTCGAATTTGCTGCACAGTATCCACAAACTTCAGCTGTTATCAGCGTGGACAACAAGTATGGCGTTAAAGTGGGCAATTCTACAACCGCAGTGGATCGGCATCTGACAATAACGAAATTGTTTCCATCGACGCCAGTTGACGGAGAATCAGAAGCAGGTGTGCCGCGCTACATCGACCATGACTTCCCAATTGGGGGATATGTGCTTACTCCAAGTGGCCATCTGATGATGACACCGTACGATCCACCTGAATTCACAGTAGATGAACTTGGTCGACGTCGTTACAGGTGAGGCAGCTGCAAGTTTTATCATATGATTACGGCAACTATGTCATATCTGCCAAATTTCCCTATGAAATGAATACATTATAAACATGTCACATATTGTCTTTTTGGTTGCCTTCGTAGCGTCTGAGTTTCCGTGTTGCCGACAAAAATAAAAACAAACAAATATAACTTGTAAAAATAATCAAATAAAACAGTTCAAGTGACACCGACCATGCCCATTGTTCCTTTTTATATATAAAACGATTTTCATATGCATTTCATTTTCTCAAATGAATTCATAATGGCACAATGCTATAATGGCATGGAATTCAGAACAGCGAAAGTTCTATCTCACGAATTTAAGTCGGGAAAGTAATATTATTTTGATTGTACGAACTGATCCTTGTCATTGACTGCAATGGCCCCAGTGGATATAATTTTTAATCACTGAGAGGATAAATTTCCCAATAATTCTTTTGATTAATAAAAAAAAACCTTACCAAAAACTCCTCAAAGTGTTCGATGCACCACCAGTTGTAGATTTAAATCTCTTCAAAAATATGCAAATGTTTGTTAAACTCCAGTATGAAAATAGTGATATAGGCCTATGCAGGCAATTTGATAAAGAAAAGGCCCAATATCAAAATGACGACATATAGTAATGTAAACGAATACAGAAATCTGTCATTATGTGCATCGAATCCACTATTGATCCTGTATTAATGACTGGATGATTTGAAGCGGAGTTTGAGGTTCTATCTGGTCCATCAGTTAGAGCACGGCGCTATAGTGATGCAAAGGTCATGCGTTCAAATCTTAGTTGGTCAGTGATTTTTTTAACCGATTGTCATTTATATTGTGTGGTTGAAAAGTTTAGTTTATAATAACTGAACGGATACCCTTGTTCGTTAGCATGTTTCACATTAGCATAATTGCATATATGTTCCGTTTAACGTTTTGTTTATAGTATTGACACTGTTTTTCAGAAATTAAACAACAATGTTAGTGAAATGACACAATGTTTAGTGGCTAAACAAAGTTACAAAGTGAAGGCAAAATTTTGTTTAGGAAAGTGTTTAATCTGCAAAACACAGTTTTTCCAGTGTCATTGCACGATCTTAACATGCTCAAGTATTGAAAGTTAACCGTAGGCTTCCTGTGCTCCGTAACGCATCCCCAATGTCAATCCAAGTCAAAAGCTTTTGGCTCGAGTCCCCGTGGATTTAGTTGAAACGGAAGAAGTATACTTTTTGAGGTAACAAGTCATGTAGCCGTAAGGTGCGTTTACCATGTTTACACTGTGACGACTTGTTGTAACGACAAGCAACGTAGACCTATAGGGGCCTAAATCGCACTTTATCCATAAATAACGGGGCCCTCCATAGTCTTGTGATAGTGGTTTGTACAGTCCGAAAAATTAAATTAGCTACTTTTTCAAATTGAGCTCGAGGATTAAAAATTCATAAATCCAATGTTTCTCAGTTAATTGTCAGAAACAGATGAATGCCCAAATTTCAGCTCCTGTACACAAGATCGTAAAACTGTTTTCGAGAGTTCCATATTCGCGCACGAGCCATTTTTTCGAGGTGAAGCGATATTTTTTAGAGTCTTTACTTTACAAATATTAGATTTGGATATATTTTGTATTTGATTAGGATACTAGTACTATTATAACTTGTAAGCAGTTGATTGGAATACCATTATTTATAAAAAAAATATTTGATTTGGATGTACTTTGTAAATAGTTGAATTGGATACTGTATTAACTATTATACTTTGTATATATAAAATTAGTATGTTTGTTGTAAATATATTGCCTTTGTATTTTTGTATTATTTTATATATATCTTTGTGTAATTTTACCATATTGTAATTGTACATTTGACTATACCTATATGTTTGGTAATTGTCAATAAAATACTTTGAACTTTGTAAATATTTGATTATTTGTATACTCTTATCACTTTATAAATAATCATGTATTTTGTAACTAGTTGATTTGGATACTATACTATACCTTGTAAACGTAAGATTTGGATGTATTTTGATGATGTCATTATTGGATATTACATGTATTATACTTTGCAAATAATAGATAATACATTTTTAAATTGATTCGGATACTATATATTATAATTTGTAAACAGCTTGTAAATTGTACCTTGTACATAATTATCAGATTTGAATGAAGTTTGATGATAGTCGATTTTTGGATATTACATGTATTATAAATACTCCGAAAAGTATAGCCTCACCTCGAAAAATGGCTCGTGCACAAATATGAAACTTATTAGCATAATTTGAAAATAATGTGTATAGCGCTAGAATTGCAGCTTTCATTTGACACCCCATTTCTTACGATTGGCTGGGAAACATTGAAGTTATGAACTTTTAAAACCCTCAATCTCAATTTGAAAAAGGTTCTTCTTTTTTATCGAAAAGTACAAACCTGTAGCGCATGGGCTAAGGATCAATATGAGGTGAGTCTGGTCACTGAATTATGAAGCGCGCGGCTTTTCGATTGCGTTTTTTTTTTTCAGTGGTCTCTAAACATTGTCCATAAACTTGCAGGAGCGCCAACGGGGAAATTTGGGGCAATGTCCCGGTCATAAACTTTCCCCTCCCCTTACCCACAGTTTCAGTCACTGGGACAAATTTTACACTAACTTTCAAACTTGCCTATACCCATATATCCATACATCATAGTCATGACAGTCTTGTGTTAGATGTTTGTACAGATGAAATAAGCAACCTTTTCAAACTAAGCTCGAGGGTTTAAAGTTCATAACTTCAATGTTTCTCAGTCAAGTGTCAGAAATGTGTCAAATGAAAGCTGAACTTAAGGTGTTTGGTCCATGAGAGATCCGCCCGAAGAATTTTAGTAAAAATCGGCATGAATGATATTTTATCGATGTAGAACCGATTTTTAAAATAAAAATTGGGGGTCACCGGATTCGTTTTTGCATTAGAGTCGGTTTAAAAACAGCATTTTTGGAGGTTTTGGGGAATAAATTAGTACAGAGATCTATGGGAAATGTGGCAAAAGTGAAATTATTTAGTGCTGATTCAAAAAATCTGCCCGAGCATTTTTGTTATTTTTTTTTCACAAAAGTTGCGCACAAGTATGTTCTTTCAAATAAGAAAATAAAAAATGGGGGTCACCGACTTAATTTTCCAGAAAAATATTGAAATATGTCAATTTCTAGCTTCAAAATACTACTCGGAGTATATGCACATGCGTATTGCGGCACTTACCTACTCGCGCGTATACTGGTACGGGTCATTTTCTTTGAGGTGAGGCAATGTTTTTTTGGAGTCTTTACTTTGCAAATGATTTGGACAAATTTTGTATTTGATTAGGATACTAATACTACTGTACCTTGTAAATATCAGATTTGTATGTACTTTGATGATAGTCGATTTTCGATATTACATGTAGGGCCTATTATAATTTATACCTTGTAAATATTAGATTTGAATATATTTTGTAAATTAATACGGATACTATTATAACCTGTAAATACTTTTATATATAAATATTAGATTTGGATGTACTTTGTAAATAGTTGATTTGGATACTTTTGTATTATACTTTGTATATATAAAATGTGTATGTTTGTTGTAAATATTTGATTATTTGTTTACTCTTATACATTGTACTTTGTAAATAGTTATGTACTTTGTAACTACATTAGTACTAGTACTATAAATTGTAAATGTTAAATCTGGATGTATTTTGATGATAGTCGATTTTTAGATATTACATGTATGTATTAATTATACTTTGCAAATATTAGTTTGAATATGTGACCGTCCATCCCAAACCAGCCGTAAATGCAACCTCTTGTCATTTTCATTTTTTAAATTATTTGCAAAGACCATGCTTTAAGGATTAAAATGACACCTTAAATAAAATCACAGAATTTCCAGAATTCAAGTTATGGCCCGTCGACGATTGTCACGGGTTCCAGTAAAACGTATAACTGAGATAAATGCGTTCAACGATCAGTAAGCCCTATATTTCCTGTTGATTGTCTTAAAAATATGCGGATTTATCTCACATTTCCTATCAGTTTCTTGAAATGAAACTTTTCTAGTATTTTGTGTTCAGCACAAGGATTCTGAATCTGTCAAAAAATTGAATTTCGGCAAATTACGACCTTGATATGCATTTTCACCTTCAGCGCAAAATGAACTTTCTGGCATTTACTACTCATACGGGCTGGAGCCACATATATTTTGTAGTAGATTTGGATAGTATCATGTATAAATATTAGATTTGGGTGTATTTTGTAAATAGTTTATTTTGATACTGCATGTTTATACTTTGTATATATAAATTGTGTATGTTAATTGTAAATATTTGATTATTTGTATACTCTTTACACTTTGTAAATAATTATGTACATTTTAACTATTATAGTAGTTGATTTAGATACTTCTTGTACCTTTTCAACACTGTAGTATATAGCTTGGCTACTGCATGCACCCGTGAGACGATGGGTGTTTATTACTTCAACTTTGTAATATCATCCGAGTTGCTATACATTACGGCATTTAATTATTTTGGCTAAATCTTTGGAACATTTTGGTTATTGTTTTGATAAATGCCTGTAATATCAAATCAGCACAAAGAATTAGTTTAAATGTTTTGGCAATTTTGTTTCGTATTATTGGAATTTATAATTCAAGTCTTTTGTTTAACGTTTACTTTCAAGATAGCAAAACAGAATGTCATTTTCATTCGTTTGGCTTTGTTTATTTTTTTGCAACCTTTTATATATACATGGATATATATGATTCGTTATTGGCAGTGAGGCTCAGTTTAGTTGCAATAAAGTCGAGCCTCATAATTCCAGATCTGGTTGTTGTTGTATTTCTTTTTTAACCTGTCTTTGTGTTAATTCAAATTTAAAATAGACCGATATGTTATTATGTTCACTGAATACGTCCCTGTAATCCATAATTAAGGAAAGTTTGGCATGACTCCTGAGTTCGATCGTTCTAAATATTTACTAATTTTAGCAATTAAGCCCGGAAGTCAACCCATGCCTCCAATCAGTGTTTCCACTAGGGTTTTTGAGCTTGCGCCAATTTGAGCATGTTTGACATAGTTTAAGTGGCGCTTGCGCCAAAATCTCACACCTTTTCAGAAACTCGTTGCGCCAATTTTCACCGGTCCTGCGCCAATGGCGTGCCATACGACCTTAGCGGGAACACTGCCACCAATCCATTAACCCCCATCCACTGCCTACTCAAATGTAATGTTGCAGGCATAGCGTGACGACAGATTTTCAGAACACCTGGTTAAACGTTTTGGTACTGTATGTGGCCAGGGGATGTTTAGCACACCAACATATGAAGAGCCAAAAGGGAAAAAATACAATTGTCTTCGTGGGTACTTCTTTATTTAAATTATACCATCTATTTAAAAAATAGAACGGAGATTATGCTATCGTGGAGAGTGAATGGTGATACATTTTTTTTTTTAAACTTGATCCATGTGAGGTGCATCATTATCATGACACCGGTGGGGGACTCGTAACTGCGTGTTCTCAGTCTCTTATATCATATGATATCAAACTCAACTTGTTAGATTGATGATTTAATGGTATCGAAAATTTGTGAATAAAATGCTTAAAATAGGGCCGAACAGAACTTCGTCATAACGCATCACAAATGATCTAAAAATAACTGGACTTTGTGCGCGGTGGAAACAATCAATTAATGAAAGATTATATTGGCGAGTCTCATATTTGATGAGCAGCCTTCTCTAAAAGTGTTCTTTTTTCTAGATTTGTCAAATTCGAGACACGAGTCACAAAACATGAGTTTCTTTATTTTATCATACTTTAGCCAAGAGTTCTCAACTTGCCATGATGTTTGGAACTTGTATACTTTTGATTTCTTTTTATCTTGTTGTGCTCCACTACTCACATTGCCCCGTGAATTCCCCGATTCCTCTGCGATATCTGTGCTGCATGAAGTAGCCCCCGGCCGCTGTCCCTGAATCTTGTACTGACTCATCTCCCCGTTCATCTCTGCATGAAGTAGCCATCGCGGCTGCTGAATACGATGTCCCTCTATCATCATGTACTGACTCATCTCACCGTTCATCTCCCGGATTATCTCTCCCCAGATTTCCCTCAGCTTGTGTATCTTTATTTCCAGCTTCATCTGCTCTCTCTCCTCATCTTCAGTTCTTTGACTCTTTAATCGCTTAAAATATTTGAACAAACCATCTTTCTCCGCCATGTTTACTTGTCGCGAAAACTTTACACCAATAGACTACCAATACCAGCCTGCCAGTACTGCCAGCGCACTTCGTTTCCAAGGCTAAAACATTTCCGGTATCATATTACGGTCCTACACGTGCAACAGCCTCCGCTACTGTACATATAATCGCCCTTCATATGCGTAAAGGTAGAGATGTAATACCGTTTGTATAAGAGTTGGTACTTCATGACGAAAGTACTAGCGGTGTTTTGCAATGCATAAACAACTGCGATAGATGACAATTTCTGTCAATTATATCGCGGTAAGTAAATACAAAATAAACAAATAATTATAGATATAAAAGAAAAATCTTATATATTAAGTCATTGTTTAGTGTACAAAACACTCTTTCTGAAATATAGCGATTGAAAATATACTTGCACGCGTGCAAGTAGGGTAGAAAATCATGCTTGCACAGACGAAAAACTACTTGCATACGTGCAAGCGTAAAATCGAGCACTGGCTACGCGGTTTTTTTTTGTCAAAAAAGGCTATGCGCACTCGGAATTTTTTTATTACGTTTATAGGTCACTATTTTTCTTTCTTTTTTTCTCTCGATGTATGAAAAAAAAAATAGAAAAAAGCAAAAAATCTCCTGAAAACCTAAAAAAAGAAATACAGTAAAATTCGAATTTTTAACCTTATGCGCGCGGGAAGCTGAGACAGAGTTCTTTTTTGCTTTGGCCTTATGGATATATTGCCGTTTAGGCTCATTTCTCAACTCGTGCAAAATCATGATTCACATTAGGACCCCAAAAAAATCTTAAGTGCTATGCGTTTTTTGTTTTGTTTTGTTAAGTAAAAAAGGGCTACGCGGATGTAGAAATACCCCCTAATTTTTTTTATTGCATTTTTGGGCCACTATTTTTAGCGGCCTTTTATTTAACTTTTTTTCCAGAAGTAAGGAAAAAAAGATGAAAAACAAAACCCCTGAAAATCTCACAAAAACCTTTAAAAAAAAAAGAAATGCGCTAAATTTGGATTTTTAAAAGCTAATGCGCGCGGGAAGCCGAGACAGACCATTTTTTTCTTTGACCTTATCTTTGTTGTACATGTACATACATGGGTCAGATTAGAGGAATAAAGTCGGTGGTATTTCCGCATCTGATTTTTTTTGTCATGTTTGTTGTGTGTGTTTTAATTGCTAGATGATGGAGGGTGATTTGGTATTATTTTGGGCGAATGATTCTGGGGTGGGTGGAGCGTATGTTACGAATTTTGCATCATTTAGTGGATAAGATAAGATAAGATAATATTAATTGGATAATAATACATGTAGTTTAATTTCAATAAAGAATCATTGATGCCAAATATAATTTCTGCAGACAAGGCAAAAATCGGGAAGCTATTTTTGCGCGTGTTAATTTTTTTTTAAGCCAGTACAAAAATCGGGAAGCCTCTTGAGTTTTGCCCCCCCCCCCCCGGACGGTCAAAGCTGGTTACGCCCCTGACAACCCATAAAGGTAAAACTTTATTTTTCGGCACCACAAAACTGGGCCTATACTATTTTCCCGCTCACAAAAACCTTCCGCTGCTGGAGAAAATGATTTACAATTTCGGTAGTGTTGATTTACTCATCATGCTCATATGATCCGGGGTCCAACTGAAGGATCAGAAATTGCAGAGATTGGACTTGAACTTGGGTTTAGACGATGTAATATAACAATCATAATTAAAATGATAGGCCTATACATCACTACTGAGTGATAAACATGCACAACAAGAAAAAACAAAACAAAAGCGATGAACATATGAAGGAAAACATTATGGTTTTAACAATGTTTAACGGAAAGGAGTGAGCCGCGTAAATATCACAACCCGAATATAGCAGGTATACGTCTAGCTCTAAATAGAGGCGACCGCCTCGAAATACTGGCGTCTCGTTAGTGATTTTGGTTTGCATTTATAAACGGAAAAAAATCTATTGGATAAAATCTAGCATATAAGCAGAGCTTATATATAAGCAGATCCGGGGGGGGGGGCACTCATGTATAATTTTGCAGGCATAACTTGACCACAGTTTTTCAAAACACCTTCTATAAAGGTGATTGTTTCTGAAGCCAAAATATACCCTTTTTCACCCATTCACACCCTAAATCGGGAATTTACCGTTACCGTTTAAGACTAGGGTTTGAAAAACTTACCCTAATTCTTGAAAATGGGCTAAAATGGCTGTTTTTGATACCCTAAAAGGTGTCACCTCATCTCTTTCTTAGTCACGCTATGCCTGCAGCATTATAATACTTGAGTCGGGAGGCCGCCGGGAGAAGGCCTTTGCCCAGCCCAGGGGCCTTTGTTATCGAGTACCAGATCCTCCGACTATTGAACTTGCAAAAATGTGTCAAGATTGGTCTGATATTAGAGGGTTTCTAAAGTATTTCTTGGATACATAAACACGTGTTTTGACTTGTTTTGACAATAAAAATATTGTGATTACTGACGGCAATATCCGAGTCCGGTCCATGTTGAAGCCGAGAACGGTCAGGAAATTCGGAAAAATGCAAAATTATTTCCGATATGGCAAAAACAGATTTTAAAAATAATCAAGTAGGACCTTTACCCGTTTTTAGCATTAATGAAGTAGGTCTAAATCTCCCTGAATCAAGAATCATACAAAAAATTGATAATAACCGAATGTAATTTTATGTTAATATTAGTTTTGCATTTTTATACTATAGAATGCAAACTTGCGGAAGCAACGTCGAACGTTATTTACTAGCCTATTATTAAACCACGTGTACACGCTCGCGAAATGCTAATTATCATACAGCGGTACTATGCAGACAGACAGTACTAACAATCAGTGGCTATTTTTAATACCATTGAACAGGTGTCAAGTGCTGGCGAAGTCGACCGTTACTTCTGCGGTTTGTGGTATTGCTTTATTTGTTTTAAATATAAACACAATTTAATAGCTAGCAGGAATTCGCAGTAACCCGAAGTACTTAAGTGAATTTATTGACATGTCATTATGAAAAGTGACACAGGATCCCGCAGTTGCTCGACATACTTAAAAAGTATTTTCTCAATGTGTCGGCATGTATAAGTGGTGCAGGAACTCGCGGTGGACTGCCTCAGGAACCCGCGATATCCTGGCTGAAAGATAAGCCGGTCGGGCGGAGAACAATACATCCTGAAAAATCGGGATGAAAAGGATCCTTCAGGAAAGCCGTGTGTCCTATTTTGACGCCTTCCCTAACTAAATACATAACTAAAAAGGGATGTTACTTTCATCAGTTTCATGGTATTTAGGGGACCACTACGACACTCTACCACCAGTTGGTATTACTCTAAACAATT
>JXSR01S071079.1:44389-56055 GCA_000969725.1 Ophiothrix spiculata
ACTTGAGATGACATTTTTGATTCATCCTGCCAAAATGTTTGCAAATTTTGAAAAAAAAGAACAATTTTGGCAGGTAAAATTCAAACAATCAATACTGAGTTTGTAGAATAGGTCTTACAGAAATGATCAAAAATGTTTCTCTGATTTTCTTAGATTGCTCCGAAAATTAATTTAAAGTTAGAGTATGCACTGTATAGTATACAGATTCAGTTTCGGTAAATAAATTTATTTACATAGATAAATTACGACCTTTCCTGAACTGATCTGATGAAATGTTACTGGGGGAAAAGGGGTTCTCAAAAAAAATTGTACGGGGGGTGTGCCACGCAGACTTCGTGATAAGGATCGTTCTCTACACCTAAAAAAAGGCAATTTTGCAACCCTTCACAACACCATTTTTTCGCAAAAAAACACCAGATTTGGCCAAATTAGGCGCTTTTTAAGACAGTTTTCCCCCCAACACCTAAATCTAAGCGCATTAGGTCTGTGACAAAAACCCACCCATCGATATACCAAAAATAGCAAAATTATACCCCAAAACCGTGGCACATACCCGTATATCAACCTAATGTGAGAACCCCCCCGGGGGAATGTTCCAACAAGCTAAACTTACTTTCTTCCTTTTCAATTTATCAGCATGTTCAATGATCTTTTGATACACAACATCGTTGGAAAAAAATCTTTCCACTGCAGCTCCACGCTCAAAGTAATAAGAAAATGTCTGTTGAAGACTCTCCAGTGATGTAAATACATTATGATCTTCTGGGCGTCCAGGCTGGGCATTCAAAGATTTCAGCAGTTCTGTTGCAGACACGATAAGATCTGCACAAACATTCAATCTATAAAAAACAAATAAACACCATTACAGGAATGCAAATATTGTAAAAATAGACTGCATTGAGGGCATAATATAGGTACGCTGGTCCCTCAATGTGGCGATTCACAATATGGTTCAGACTGTCCATCATCACTGATCATAATTAGTCAAAATTTGGACCAGTAGAATTATACAACTTGCCAGCCCACTCGCCCTATCTTACTGCATAATTTTCAGACAGTGTCAAATACTTGCACGCGTGGCGTATTGGTGATTGAGCGAATTTCTTGTAACGCGTAGTAAAACGAGGTGCATCATGCAGAGGTCGCGCATGTAAACATCGCCATTTTGTCAAACTCTTCAACGAAACCCTCCACTCACGATTTTTTTTGCTTACATGTCACTCACTGCTATCTAACCACCACACTTTGGTTTTGGTAGGAGTGTGCGGCCCCAATGCCTTAAACCTAGTCAAGGGAGCTGAAGATCGGCTCCGAAAAGGGGTCTAGAGAACTGAAGTGATCCAAAAATGACCCTTGAGAAAATTTTGAAAATTTTCCTTGAAATGGGGGTCTTGGGAACTCAATTTCAAAAAATAAGGCTAGGGAACTGAAATTTGTTTAAATAAGGCTTGCATACTGTGTGCAAAAAGATTGTGTTTGAAATGGGGTCTAGGGAGCGGACCAATGCAAGTGAATCTTATACATCTTGTTCCTAAACCTATGATGGTCAAACAAATTAGATTGACCTGTTATAGTTTGTTTACATACACATGGCACTTCGGCTGGTATCTCCTGCATGGGTTGCCGTGATATCTCAGATTTTGTTCTAATTGATGTCAGGGATTCATTTTGTGGTCAAACGAATGATTTTGAACCAAAAAATTAATATTCCATTTCGTTCAGATATTATGGCCTCTCAAAGATGTGGCAAATTTGCCGTCAATTTGGCAAAAATGGCTTCAGAGCACGACATAGCCACTTTGCAATGTTATATCTATGGAATTATATTGTTTATGGCATTTAGATTGCTTGTAGTCATTATTTGGCTGGTGGTCAATTGAAATTTGATCAAAACACCAATATCTGGAGTTCAATTTTACTATAAAAGGGGTCCAAAGTAGCCCCCTCGCACCGTCATACAGCTTTTTCCCAAATTTGCTCGAGAAACACAAGCCAAAAACGAAGAAGCAAGCTGCATTACAACAGCTTATCACATAATGGTAATGTGTGCATAAAATTAAAAATACTTAATTGTACTTGAAAACCAGAAATCACTTTTTCCACATTCATAAAAGGAACCTTTTTGAATTTATTGATGAAAATCACACTGTTCGGATCAGAAAAATCAAACGGTATGTTTGGTATGTTTACATTGGTTACCATGTGTAAACATATCTTCAAACAACATTTTTGTGTGACTAACAACTTCAGGAAGTGGTTATAATAGGTAAATTTAGTATAAATATCCTTTGTCATGTCTGTGGAGTGTTAGCAGTGCGCATAATTTGATAAAAATGATCATTTTGGAGACATCGGGTATGCTTGTGCACTTTTCACTTACAAAATTCAAGGACTTTAAAGGACTTTTCCCCTTGTCAGCGGCAGCCGGCGGAATATGTGTTAACAAATAAAATTAATTTGTTTTCACTCATTTTTGGATAAAAATAATTGCATGGTAAATTCTTTTGACATACATGTATTCATTTTTATCATAAGTTTCTGACATTCCAGGACTTTTTTTGATAAAGTCAGTTTTCAAGGACTTTCAAGGCCTGGAAATTGGTAAAATAAAATTCAAGTACTTTCAAGGTAGTTCCGTCGAATGTAACTCAAGGCTTATAGAGGATGTCGCTGATTTGATCGACGTACTTTCAAGGATCCGTACTAACCCTGAAAGTCTTATGTGAGGGGGAGCGGGTTGGCGCAGCGGTAGTTCCCTCGCATTGCACCAATGAGGTCCCGGGTTCGAGTCCCGCGCCCGGCGCTTTATGTGCATTTAGGGGGGAGCGGGTTGGCGCAGCGGTAGTTCCCTCGCATTGCACCAATGAGGTCCCGGGTTCGAGTCCCGCGCCCGGCGCTTTATGTGCATTTGGTTTTCAGTCCATGCTCGCTTACTTGTTGAAGAGTTTAGCTTACTTGGTACCAAGAGGGTTTCCTTGGCGAAAGCTTTAAAAACAAAGCTTGATTGCAGATTGCAGAGCTCGCTTCTGACAGTGGTACCATAGCTTCTGACAGTGGTACCATAGCTGAACAATTTTGTTTGGGGTAAAGAGGCCCACCAAAGAAAGTGGAATCATGGAATTACTAGTATTTTTTCATTAATTTTAACTTTTTCTAATTATTAGAATTACTGTTCTGAACAATAATCAATATAAGATTTAAACAATGAAACATAAATGTTAATTAACGATTTTAAGTCACATGTGCAAAACTTTGAATCATCAATTTTTAATGGTTTATTTTTCATCTTCCCTTCCATACTGTGTACCGGTACCCTTAAAGTTAGTGAAGGAAATTATGTATTTGTTCTTGCATCTGTTTTTTGTATAATTGCACTTTTAAAAAATATATTTCATTTAATATCTCAACCTATATTTTTTACTGGCAATAAACGAAAGTTTAGCAGGCCTTTTTACCCCGTGGGCCTTTTTACCCCGGTTTACCCTACCACTGCCAGAAATTTCGGGTAAGAAAAGTGGATCATGAATTGACCCTTTAATTTAGTACTTCAATAACTTACCCTAAGGCCACTTTAGTGATCTTCTTGGATGGTGGTTTGATTTGTTGATTCCAGCCAGCCAACACTTCCTGGACTTCTGAACCAGCTGAACTTGAACTTGGTGTGGAAGTTTTGTGTCCAAAATAATAAGCAATAGCTATTAAAGCTATACCAACTGTGAATTTATTTATCATTTTCAGAAGATGTTACTGAAAACCAAGGTGACAAGGCATGTAAAAATAGACAGCAATAAGGCTGCCGTGGAAGTCAATCAACAACAGTGGCAACATGCAACAGGTCTACAGCCTTGCAACACCTTCTGAAGGGAACAAGATCAGTGGTACTACGCTAAAAAATAAACATATAATTTACCATTTTATGATTATTTATAAGCAAATTATGCTTTGTAATTATTACAATTGTTCTTAATTAGAAGGAAAGAAACAAATATTTCACATGAATTCAGTTTTGTAGATAGAATAAGAGAAATAAGGTCTCGCTCATGAATATAGCATAGGCTTTCCGTTAACCGGTCGATCTAGCATACTTTGACCTTTGTAAACATGGTCGGTGCAGTTTGAGTACGGCATGATCCAGATTTTGTAGAATTTTCTGCTAAATAGCGCAACAGCTGAGACCCTCAATATGGATGAGAAAGAAGACAGTGAGACACTGATGGAGTTGGATTGTTGGAAGGGTGACTGGGGGCTGCCGTCTGTTGACATCAAATGCCTCAATATTCTGGTAAGCTTAACTTTCATGAAGGTGCAATTCATGATTTTGATGTGACAAAAACCTCGCCTCTTTTCTAGCTAAATAAAAATAAGAGTACATTACAAATTTATCCTGAAAATTTCACTTCATTCCATCCATTCGATTTCAAGTTATGTAATTAGCCCAAATTTTCAACAGAAAATAACGACTTTCTAATTTTTTAATTCTAAATCCAGCTCATGGCATGCATCCACATATATATACATGACATAGTTCATGCTGCAACTAACTTCAGCTAACCTCAAGACAAGTACTGGATATCATTACCTAAGATCTTAGACTGTACCAATCCAACTGGAGTCTATTTAAGCATCAGAACTAGTACTTTTCGGATTTTCTTCATAGCTGATAAAATCCCAATCAAAGTTTGTAAATTATCTCATGATAGATCTGTGAAACCTAGGTGCCTGAATTTTGAAAAATCCATGGCTGTTTCAAATGTGAATTGACACTTTTCACCCCATAAGGCAATGTATATATTTCGTAACAAAAATACTAGTGTACATGTGTGTGAAATTACAAAGCAGAAATGCCTGACATCAATCAAAATGACATGTCGTTACAAGATACTGTAAAACATGTTAATTTCGCGAGGTATTTAATTTCGCGAATTTCGCGAGGGTAAAGAAATTAAATCCTCGCGAAAATATTGTCCAAGTTCATGTTTGTTTATTGAAAATGTAATGGAGCTCTTTTACCGTGTGTTAAAACACTTTGATTTTATGCCAGACGATCTACTGATCAATGCTCACCCCTATCTTGCAATGGAAAAGTCCATCATGTAAATTGTAAACAAAGCAGTGTTGGCTCTGGCTAGGCTGTCGATCGGCAGTGTTGCCAAAGCCGCGATTTTGTAGCCCAATTGGGCTACTTTTGACTTTCATGCCGCTACTTGAAAAGCTCTACCGCGATTTCGCTACTTTTGTGCTACTTGTTATTTTATGACCGCGGAAAACCGCGTTTTCACCTGAAAATCGGCTACATCTTAGAAAATCTGCACTCAAGAGGCTCTTTACATCGATTTATTTCATTTTCACTCAATAGAATGCAATAAAATGAGTCAATAAATTTTTAACTGATCTGTAGTAATTGACCATTCAAGTGTAACAAAGGTTTTTTTATGAGCTCCGCGGCAAAATACCTAAGAAGTCCATGGTTGAAAAGATAATCCACCATAAATGACCACTTCGGAGTGTAACAATCGAGGGATTATGCCCATGGGTTGGGGATTTACCGTCACGGGGCGTCGGGCGGCCTCTTTAATGTGCTATTTCCGGGGTTGCGTAAACTTCGTTGGGTATTTTATTTTGAGTTAAACAAAAATCAAAAAAACAAAACAAAACAAAAACAAAACTTATCAACCTAAATTAGGAGCGTAAACAAATACAAATGATTTAAAATGATGAAATATATGCAATTAAATGCGCTATCCGTTGCATTTTCGTCAAAATTTACAATTGTGCTACTTTTTCCGATTTTGGGCTACTTTTCATGAATATCTACCGCTACTTCGGCTGATTTTTTTTGGCAACACTGTCGATCGGCAATCGAAGTGTCCATGGAGTGGGGTTTGTTTGTAAAAGTTTTGATTTATTTCTGCAATATGACCTCTTACTTTTACAATTGTTTTTAAACATCATGCCTGGAGCCTTTTTTCATGCAGGTTTTCAAGGTATTTTAGTAATATTTTGACAGGAACATCGGAAACTAGAAGATAATATATGTCCTTCCGAATTCGGAAGACATACATAATCATCACAGATTTCAAATTCGCGAAATTTAATACTCGCGAAAATGTCACTTCTTGCGAATTCGCGAAATAAAGTCCCCGCGAAATTTAAGTGTTTTACAGTGTACTTAGTTGGATTTTCATTGAATTTTAACTTTAAATTTGTTCAGATAAGCCCAATATTGTTCAATATATTATTTAAAAAACCCAAAAAAGGTGACATAGAAGCCCAAGTGTTGTACATTATAACATTGTTTAAAATGACATTTTAACAGTCATGGCAAAGTTACCCCGACCCCAGAGGTGGTTTTCAGGATATCCCACAATGCATCATTCTGATACACTGATATGTAATAGGCAATAATGGTTTTCTGGACAAGGGGGCTAGTATGAATTTGAGAATTCCATTGAATAGTACTCATTCATATCTTTCTAGGGATGTGTTTCTTTTCACACTAGCCCAGTGTTTACCCAAAATGCCGACACCTCAAAAACCTCAGCAACCTGTACATAAGTATAGGAATTGAATTGGATTTGCAAGCATATTGTACAATCAGTGTATCAGAATAATGCATTGTGGGATATCCTGAAAACCACCTCTGCCCCGACCCATGAGGCTACTTTGCCACCCCATACTTTAGAGAGGCATGAAATCTGCAGTGGTCTGTAACCAAAACTGGCCCAAATTTTCAACAGAAAATAACAACTTTCTAAACCCAGCTCATGCGTCCACATAGTTCTTGCTGCAACTTCCACTGTCTATTAAAATCAGTAAGCAAAACGAGTGCTAGTTCCATAATGAGTGCTTTCAGTTTACATTAAGATACATGTAGTCATAGTTTGATTATAACGCTAATAATAGTGGTGTTCAACTTAGGTCATGTTTTTAATGTGCTTGTAATTGTTTTTTTTTTTTGACAGGCATACGCCAAATTTGCTGGTGCTCCTATCAAAGTGAATAAGGATATGGCTCTGTGGAGGAACTTGAAAGGTAGGGACCCCTTAAGCTGAATTCATATTTAAAATGCAATGCGTTGCGTTTCCAATAATTTTCACCTCAAACGGCACCGCAAATGAATTCACACTCAAAACGCAAACAGACTGCGGCAGCTGATGACATGAAAACGCAATGGAAAGTTCAGCTTTTCTCAACTTGATTTGCATTGCCGCAAGAGGTGTTGCGTTTTGATATCGATTGATCGGAACTCCTCTATTTTTTTACTGCACATGCTTGGTGCGTCGTGCGTTTGCGTCGAGTCTGAATTCAGCTTTTCTCCTAACTATGCAAGTCAAGCCCATAAACCTCCCCAATAGAACCTGCATTTACAACACATGTTTTTACTGCAGTGTTTGACAAACTGACAGCTTGGAGTGGCTAATTATAATACAATAGTAATATGACAAAATGGTTGACAAAATTCTCATGACTTACTTGTTTGAGTGATGGTGGCCTGCGTCCATTATTCACCAAACTTCAATGGCTACTGATGGAATTGAGTTTCCTGGGATTCTGGGTTATCTGACCGGAAGTTGTTGATTGGTCAGATGACAAAATGGTGTCAAATTCAACTGTCTATAAAAAAAATCAATACATATTGATCTGAGTCATGATTGGCCATTCCAATGACAACCCACATTTTTAGGCACCTGACATTTTTTGTGGGGCTTTTAGAATTGCCTCTTTGCATGCTGGGAGGATAATGCAAATGAGCAAGATGTCTGCCATGAAAATAAATATTTTTACAGTGTCACTAATGCTTACCCCTGGAATTACCTCATTTCTTACATGTGAAGATTGATTTAAATATCAGGTTAGTGATAATTCGTCATGTGAGTGCAAGAAAGTCGTATCTGCAATAGCTGCCATTTGTCATAAATTTGGATATAATCTTCAGTCTTGGGTCAGTGGTTCTTGAAATGGTTCTTCAGATGACACTGTGACACTGTCACCTGAAGAACAATTTCAAGAACCACAGATATAATACAGTGGAATTTTGAGGGATTTTTCTCATTCATGTGACAAGTGGTAAGATAACTCAGTCCCAGGGCAGCCATTGCAGATACAACTTTCTTGCACTCACATAGCGGTTACTGCTCTTTTAAAGTCATGCCATATTGATGTACATGTGAAAGAAAATTTGAACCAGAGTGCAAAATAGGAACACAATAGCATTTATTCAAGCAAAGTTTGAAAGGGCACATCATCTAATAGCAGTATTAAGTACCATACTGACATGTGTATAGTCCCACCTACATGTAGTCTGTTGGAAACCTGACTGCTGAATACTTTGATTGTGGGTGGTGTGCATGCTAGTTTTCAGTGAGTGGATGGTGTGTTTCTTTTAAACCTGGGCTGTAGCATATAGACTAACACTATGCAGTGGGGAAGCCGTGCCCGGTGCTTTATGTGCATTTGGTTTTCAGTCCATGCTCGCTTCCGCAGGTTTTTCTCTGGGTCCTCCGGTTTTCCTCCTGCATTAAAACTGAATATTAAAGAAAGATCTAGGACCCCAATGAAAATAAGCTTCATTAGAGGCTTTCTTGGGTTATCCTTGGCTATCAGCCTAAAGAACTCTTTCTTTCTTTCTTTTACTATGCAAATTTAAAAAACAAAACATATGGCTGCTATAATTGCACATATGACCCTCTTTGATCCAATTTTTCTATGTTTCTCCACTGGTAACTTAAGAATAGACACTATACAGTGTACGGTACTATGAAATTTAAACAAAATGGCAACTATCGCACATGACTCTCTTTGATCCAATTTTCCTATGTTTCTCAACAGTTCGTTTTCCAGTGTTTCGATCTGCTCAGACAGTTCTAGACTCCGACACAGCCGTGATCCAACATCTACAACATAATAATTTCAATGCGGATTCAGATTTATCTGATCAACAAAGGGCTGACATTCTAGCCTACACTGCTTTGTTAGAAGAAAAACTCTTGCCTGCATTGGTAAGTTCTTGAATAGAATAACAGATCTGTATTGATTGTATTTCTTATGTTTTCTCATTTTTGCAAGAAAAACACTTTGAAACTCAAATGATATATAAAGGCTTTAAATAACTTTTCACTGCCTTTTTAACTTTTCCCGTTTGTAGCTGATCTAAATCAGAAATATGAAGGGTAAAGGTGTTAAAATCCAGATTCAGAATGGGGACCTCACATTCTGGACCCTTGTGCAGTGATAGCAAGCCACTGATAAACATCACTGGGTTGCGGTACCTCCCACTTACGACATGTTTTGACAAGGGCTGGATATTGGTATGTTTGGCCCTAGCCAGTCGGACAGGTACCTTTTCAAAGTTTACCGCCCGACAAGAATTTCATTAGAGATTGTATATTCTTGACAAAACTTTACCTGCCAGTCTGGCAGGTAACTTTGTATTTTTACCCATCTGATATCAAAGTCACCCGCCATTTGTTTGCTTAGCATTGCTTGGGTTCTCAAAAGAAATTGCAATTCCTCCAATTTTGAGCAAACAGACCAGATCTCCTCGGAAATTTTAAAGTCAAAAATCACGGGTTTTCACCTGGATTCGAACCCAGGACCCCTCGATTCCCAATCCGATTATCACTATGTCAAGCCACTGAGCAGGCGCTCCCATGGCAGCAATTTCGTGGTCATAGCTAACTCGGGTCTATGACGTATTGGGACTTAGGCGAATTTCTTAACTTTGTGGAATGGGATATTGTGAGATTCAGTGGGGTTAGGGTTGCATGCACGACCCGATCTTGAATACAAAACTACCTTGAGATGGCATTTGTATATTTCGTTGAGTCTTCACCAATGTCCAACTCATGACGTGCATTTATGTCACTAGTATACTTTGATCAACACTAAATAGGCAGGAATTATGAGGCTCGTCTTCATCCGCAAGTAAACATAATCCCACTTACACGCGCGCCGTAGATACTGATGTGCTAGTCACATGTACAACGCGCGCTGCGTCTCCTGCATTTGTGCTGTGCTCAGCTACACACAAGCTTATCTAACTCTTATCTGTATCAATTCTCGATGTGAAGAGGCCCGCCTATTTGGTGTTGATCAAAGTATTGTAATAGTTTTCGTATGGTAGCGTTTAATCTATCAGGCAACTCTCGCAGGTTTGTGGGAACATTTGATGTTCTACCGGACTGCGGAATACTTGCTGGTTGCCTGATGCCATGCGTGAAATGAGCATACCCGAAGGTATGTCAGCCCTGTGTGTAAAAGTGTTACAGTGTGTAAAAGACATCAAAATAACGGAAAAGTTGGAGCACAAATACACAAATAAAGACACGACAACTATGCTTCTGCGGTTACAGAATGATACATGGTATATTCTGGATACTTCTCAACGTCATGAATTAACATAGACGGCCGCTATAGCTAAATGTCAAGTCACATTACATGGTCAATGCTATGTCTGCACTGAAACACACAACTGAACAGTACTAGCTCCAAATGAAAAGTGAAGCTAGCCGAAGCATGCAATGATGGGTGCCCAGGAAAAACGAAGCGCACGGCAGTGCGCATGACCAAATGCACTACTTCGGTGCGCTACGGATGCACCCTACGCCGCAAGCTCCTGCAGACCTCCATGCACCCCTGCTGCAAACCCTGGATGCACTTTGGTCGCTTCCGGGTCACGACCAAAAGGTCACCTCTGCTCAGAGCTAGGGATCGTCTCATCATCAACTGCGCTGTACAAATACATGCCACAGTAGCGATGAAACGACAACAAACCTGAGCATCAGGTAAAGGGACAATTTACTCGCAAAAATAGCGCTAGAATTTACAAGGGAATTTGGAGAACACATCCTAAAAT
Organism: Ophiothrix spiculata; assembly: GCA_000969725.1. Lineage (NCBI taxonomy): Eukaryota > Metazoa > Echinodermata > Ophiuroidea > Amphilepidida > Ophiotrichidae > Ophiothrix > Ophiothrix spiculata. The sequence goes on from JXSR01S071079.1 coordinate 55,245, forward strand.
CGCAATCACTCTAAACAGCGCAAAATGCAAGACAAAGCTGGTCAGTCAGTCAGTCAACAAGGTCACATAAGCTTACACAAGAATCAAAGTACACGGGAAGAGAGCACCCCTGGGCAAGGGCATTTCAGTGTAGTAAAATGGGAAATCAGATGAATCGGAGTACACAATCATACATGATTATAGCTTGTGCTTTTCAAATGAAATTCTATCATTGTCATATTTATTTCCTTTCATCCAACAGCTTCATACCTGGTGGGTTGATTCTCAAAACTATGTTGAATTTTCTCGACCGTGGTATGCGGGAGTGCTGCAGTTTCCATTCAATTTCTTCACGCCAGGCCATCTACATAGGAAAGCTGAAAACAAAGTAGAGGTCACCAGAGGTGGAGATCACTTACAAGAGGGTGAAATTAAAAGAATCGTAAGCAATTTTTGAAGTTTTTCTCTGTAGGATTTTGTAATTGTAAGATCAAGTAGGTTTTCATTGAAATACATTTTATTAGCTCTTGGAAGAAATATGTATTTGATACAGAATAAATCCATTTGCTTTTGTAAATGTTAGTTATAGAGCATGACTTTGTCTTAATATCAAGGACTCTATTCATTATATGTTATTGTTTCAAATCAATTTCGGACACGAACATGGTTTCTGAACACAGCCACCATACAGGAAGTATGCAACACCATTTCCAATCAGTGATCCACAATACGGCAACATCGCGCATGTCTGAAAAGCGTTATATACTCACGTAAAATGCATACATAATTGTATTACGCCAGGCTCTAAATTGTCGTGTCCGAGAATTATTTG
>JXSR01S071112.1:38480-48531 GCA_000969725.1 Ophiothrix spiculata
TGACGCAAGTGGTGTTGCGTTTTGGTATCGATTGATCGGAACTCCTCAAATCTGTTACTGCACATGCTCGGTGCGTCGTGCGTTTGCGTTTGCGTCGAGTCTGAATTCAGCTTTAGATATAGACACGGTGCTCCTTGGAACGAGGGAAATACTTTTAACAACAACAACAACAATGGAGGGTCAACTTCGAGGAATTCGACAGTCACAGGTAAATATAACAATATAAGTCATATTTCCCGATAAAATAGCAAAGATATTAAATGTATAAAATGTATACTCTTTTGACTTTTCTGTGTTCCATTTTCAGACCAATCCCAAGTATTTACACACCAATTCAACGAGTCACAAATGGGCTTTCAGTGCAGTAGCTGAATTAGTTGGTAAGTAAGCTTAAAATTCCCGGGAAAAATAACATGGTGTTGCAGGGGAGACGTACTCGTGTATATAGTTTATCTCAGAGTACCAACGCTTGTTGTTAAGCACTTCTGTAGCCTTCTGCGTACGGATGCACTTACTTACGCACGTATTTGCAGTGAAACATTTGTTGAATTTGATTGTTTACGCTCACGCTGTTGGCGCGCGCGTTAAGAGTGGCGTACACGGCACGATCTGAAAGGAAAAACAACTCTGAGAAAGAGTATAGTTGTTGGATTCAATTCGTGAACGCGTTTCTGTGGCAAATATGCAGTTGTCTCTCATGCGAGGGTAGGTACATTTTCAACATTGTTTTGCAGTCAGACTCCGAGACTTGGATTTCTAAGACTAGGTGGCCATGTGTTTTGAGCTGGGGACCTGAAGCTGAAAAGAAATGGAGGAGCCGGTGCATTTGTGCGAGATTTTGCACATTATTATCATTTTTTTTAAATTGAAGGCACCTACCTACCTAGGTCAAATACCCATCAAATTAAAGCTCTTGATGAGGTCTTTAATGATACCAACATTTTTATGATGGCATACATTGCATTCTTGAGTTATGCAAATTTTTATTGAAAATGATCTTGGGCAAGTTGGGGGAGCCGAGGTACCGATATGGAGGTTCCGATATGTAAAAAATCAATAAATGTAAAATTAAAGTGGTACCTGCTATTTAAACAATTTGAATTGGCTATTCCTTTGATATTTCACACATTTTACATCTTTAAAAGATAAAACATTTAGGGCCTATTACAATAGTGGAATTTGCGACAGCATAATCATGCATCTTAAACGTCAACATCCCTACCTCTAGAAACCAATGGATGATAGTGATATAGTTTGTTGCATTTTGTCTAGTATTGCAGACCAAAATTTATCATCGTCGGTTAAGAACTTGAAATACATGTGATAATATGTGAATATGTATATTTCCTTTTCATTTTAACACTGTTAGAACAATTATTGGTAATAAATAGTTCATAATGTGATAAAGATCATCGATATCTTCAATTTTATGAAGCCTGCACTCAGAAGGGAGAAAGGGAAAGAGAAGGAACTGGCTTCAAATAATGCATTATAAATGTGTCCGGAATAAAACTCGCACAATGAAAAAAGTATAGCAGGTATCATAATAAAAGTATACATTTTTCGAAAGCTTTTGAGCTGAGCAACTCAAATATGATGTCTTTTTGGGCATAGGGTGTGGTAATAAAGAGATATGCTTACCTAAAGTCAGACATTTTTTCCACTTACCCCACTTACCCCTCATCCTACTTTAAAAACACCATAATTTTTGGAAACCTTGTGAAATTTCCTTTCAGAAAATGTATACTTTTCTTATGATAGGTAGTATACTTTTTGAAATATTGAATTTCAAAGCAAAATAGACGCGTTTCGCGATGTAAAATTTCTTACAAATTTATGCACCGAAATATTCCCCAACTCAAAACGCATGACCAGGACTATATCTTGATCTTCTTGATCTTGAGTCTTGACTTGAAGGAATACTTTCCAACACTGACACTCAATGCGGACTAAAACGGAAAGGTCACAGCTCTGGGACTAGGTCTTACAGCTAGCCCTTCACTTCAACGGCGCAACCAATAGCCAAAAATTTGCCAACCTGATTTTCCAATTTTCAGAGATGCAAGTTTTCCTGTTTTAACCTAATTTCAGGTTTTTTAACATGATTTCACATTTTTTTAAACTCCAAATTTACACATTTTTATATATTTTCAGCCTTTTTTTTTCAGCTTTTTTGCCAAAATTTACATGCATTTTCAGGATTATTTTAAAGTTTCAGGTTTTTTCAGTGATACATACTAGCATCTCTGAATTTTATTTTTCAAGTTGTGTACATCGGTGTCTGACAAGAGCAATGGGCATTAGTTCCGCTAGCTAAAAAAGTAATTGCAACGACTTAGTGGGACATTGGGACTTGGACAAATCAGAGGTTTTGTATGCATTGTTTACATCATTTTGACACCATCTCTGTCAAGTATGTTTTTTGGCAGTCCACAATCGGAATTTTGTCGATTTTTGGTACATGAAAGCTTTTGATTATGAAATTCTTCTGAACTCAGTGCTATTTGATATAGTCCCAGAGCTGTGACCTGTGGACCGTCATTAACTTTTATCATTGGGTATTGTAATTATGTAGGTCCCAGGTCACAGTACGAATGTGTAAAACTATAGTGAAATAACTTAGGCCAAAAAAAAAATAATTGTTTGATTGGTGTAACATAGAAAAAAAAAAATAGGGTAGGTAGGTCAGATTTTTTTTTTTTTTTAATATTTTTTTTTTAATTTTCTTAGACTATGTTTCACATACAAGAACACAAAATATATGGCACATATACAAAAACATCTTCTCTTTTTCTGTAACACATCTTTTATGTGTCATTTTGAATGTCCTGCAAGCCATATCTTGGGCTCCCATGAATCGATTCCCATCAAATTTGGGATTTGGAGGTTTTTTACCATGCTCAAAAAAATAAAAATATCTAGGGTCGGTGGTAAAATTAGGGTCGTTCGGGTTACGCCAATCAAACAATTTTTTTTTTAGGCCTTCAGGATGTCCTTCTACATTTGCTCATTTTGATAACTTATACGTTTTTAGTCCCTTAACTACTAGACTCACCTTTTCTAGACACTAGCTACAAAATTCACAATAAAATCAAGAATCGTGTCATTGCACTGGCTGTGAGAAACGCATGAGTACCTCCTCTCACCATATATCTTTTGACAAAATCATGACGACATACATGTACATGTAGAACAGTGGCAAGTGCACTATCCTGTTTGACAAAGTTTTAGTACAAAAATAATCTATGAATGATACAGTATATAACAATTTGCTGCTTGTATTTTTGTTTTGATAGACAATGCCTATGATCCTGATGTTTGTGCCTCAAAACTGGACATCAATTACGAATCCTTTGCGAACCAACCGTGTCTCACATTCACTGACGACGGCAATGGTCTTAATGCAGATGGCATGCATAAGATGCTCAGGTAGGCGTAGGATAAAATATGTGTCTTTGCAACTTTATTGGTTAATGCCAGTATGGTATTGTCAAAAATATCATCAGTGTGTGTAATGCACATTGTCACTTTTAACACATGTTTGATGGTATTTAATTATGGATGCAAAAAATATTACTTGGCTTTTGACCAATGAAATTAGGGAATTCATACCAAATAAATGGAGATGAAATATTGCTCCCATAGGCTAAATAATCCCTTGTATCGCTTAGTTGACATAAAGTCTTGAATCCCATTGGCCAAAACATGCATAGTGTGTAGCAATATTGCATGTTTTAGGTCTAAAAATAACCTTGATTGCGTACATTCAAAGTGATGTCGTACAAAGCTGACTTTGCTTGCTATGTTTTTGACAAGCACAGACTAAAGTTGCACAACTAAATTTATACTTATTTGGCAAATCCTTAAATTATTACTTGATTAACATTTGTTAAATGTCTGGTCAAAATATGCATTTTTCATTTTACATCATTAGACATGGCCACCAGTACTGATGGCCACCAAGTGATGAATTTGTTTGCCTGTTTGTTCTTATGAAATACACAGTATCTATGGTTGGGTGCTGTGCTACATGTATCCTTAATATGTGATACTATTAGTTATCCTGTTTGTTCAAGCAATACAAGAAAATATTAATGGTTTGGGTTCGTATCTCACGAGGCTGAAAGCTGGGTGTGATATGAACCCAAACCATTAAATGTGTTTTGTATTGCATGAGAACAAACAGGGGATAACAAATTTATCACTCAGTAAACACAAACAGCAAATAGCAAAAATTTGCAGTTAATCTCACATGCATAACAACAGCGCGCACTTTATAATACGACTATATGTTCCAAAATCAAAACAAATTGAACTGGTTAAAGAGCTGTATGATACGACTTTTTCGTATCACATGGAAGATTTAGTATCATATTTAATTTTGAAATTGTAATAATACGGAAATATTCTCTTTAGCTATTAACCAATGAAATTGTTGTATTTTTATCTACTGTGTGATAAAGCACCTTACCATTTCTTTGTATTGTATGAACAAACAGGGGCAACTATTATTTTCCCCTGTTTGTAGCACTCTTACAGCTGTCCCCTGTAATATTAAATGTCATTCTATTTTTCTGTTTTTTACACAGCTTTGGCTTCAGTAACAAGGTAGATACTCCCAAGCATCTCGCTGTAGGTCAATATGGCAATGGATTTAAGAGTGGTTCCATGCGTCTTGGGAGAGATGCCTTAGTGTTTACCAAGAAAAATAACACCAAAACCATCGGATTCCTGTCTCAAACGTTTCTAGAAAACATCAAAGCAGAAACAGTGCTGGTGCCCATTGTGTCATGGAATATGAAAGATAATATCCTTTGCTTTTATTTATCGATTTGCTCTTTATTTAGAATCTTCAGGGGTGTGAATGTTAAGGTTTTGATTCTTGAAAATATTTCGGGCCATATTCTGAAAATTTGGTTCTATTGATTATAATTCAAGACATCAAAATCCGTACAAAATGTTGAAGAGCTATTAGCTTATTTCTCTACTCATCAGCAGCACTATTTGTTTATGTGATACATAGAGTGTTAATCGAAAGACAACAAATAATATCAGATGATGGGATTCAAAAATGCAATCCAATCAAAGCGTAAAAACACATCTTTGTAAAACCAAAAGAGCCAACAAATGGGATGCTTTTCAAGCCTTTTTCAAACATCTCACATTTGAGTATTCAGTAATTTTTGGGTCGTTGACTTTACGTAAGGCCAAAAAAAATAAATTGTTATGTTGCCCTCAGCGACCGACCCTATTCAAAAATTTAAAAAAAATATATATTAGGGTCGGGAAAGTACCCAATTTTGCTCAGATTGGGTGTTTTTTGAGAAAATATTTTGAAAATAGTGGAAAATGCACCCAAAATTTGGTACTTTGGGTGCTTTAAAAAAAAAATTATTTTCCGACCGTCCGACTCAATTTTTCAGAAATCCCACTTGAGGGCAACACAACAATTATTTTTTTTTGGCCTAAGTCATTTTCGGGATTCAAGTAAACTTGTTTTCTTCCCGGTATAGAGTCGTACTGGCTGGTAACGGTATTCCCAGGATTTCCTTACAACCTTAGTACATGTATTTTTGGTAGTTTTGTCAACTCAAATACCCATTAATGTGTGTTTACCATACTCACCACATGTTTTCTCCAACCCTTCAATATTGTTAGGGGTTGGGGTCAAGGTTCACTCTTGGTTGTTTTAAGGCTATCTGAGTTCAAATTCTAAAAATGTTATTAAAATCTTATTATCGGCCATATATGGCAATGGCTTGTGACACCATGCCGTCAATCTGGGTCACATAGTCTTTTGTCATTATTGAGTAACATACACTCCCGGTCAAAAGTGTTTGCGCACAAAACCTTTAACAGCAGCCATATCTCGAGAACCGTTCTTCATTTGCGTCATAATTTTTCAGATTTATATTTTACATACATATAGATCTAAAAAACTCAACAAGATTTGCATTTACCGCATTTGAAAATATGGGATGCTAAACATACTGAATACTTTCTTCTGCACATAAAAAACAGAATTTTAAAACGTAATTGCAATTTGTTGGAAAACAGAGTCTTGGTCATTTGATATAATAATTACGTTTTTGGTCGTATTTAAGCGTGCGCAAACACTTTTGACCGGGAGTGTACAATCTTGTCATGCAATCCGGGGTGACAGCCACTCTTGTTTGCCTTAACGTAAAGCCGCTCACATCGCATGATCAAAAGCGATGATGCAGAGCCAAGTCTGAGGGCCATACTCCAGCATAGTATGTTCAAAGAGGAAAAGGAACTATTTGCTCAGTTTAAAAGGATCAGTGGGAGCATCAAAGGGACTAGAATTATTATCTACAATCTAAAGAGGTAAATTATATGTGACTACACTTTTGTTTGTTTTCGATATATTTTGTATATAGGTGAAACAAAAATTTCTTGGACAATGTAAACAAAAAACTATGGTATGAGTAATATTCACAAGCAATTGGGCCCTGCACTCTGACTGCTTGTTTATAATGAAGCACCACTAGATATGACAAAAAACAAAAATACATAGTGGGTTTGCATTTACAAGTAATGGGCCCTGTAATATAGATTTTTTTTACGCTGTCCTATAATTTTTTTTGCCTATAGTTGTAAAGAGCCTGGCTGTAATTGGCCATCATGTGTATTAGATGTGGCATGATTGAAATCTTCTTCAGTCTTGCTCGCATCAGATAACTATTGCAAATAGTCTAATGGTGTTACTTGTCAGTTTGTCTCAAGGTTTAATATTTGTGCATTTCTTATGGTAAGGCATGATAAGCTGTTCTGTTTAACTTACCAATGCAAGTATTAGCATGCTTCTGAGTGTTGTGTTGAAATAGACAATATATACCATAGTGATTATAAAGGTGGTTTCAGAGTAGCTGTCGTTGGGAGCTGTTGCGGCAGACGACCAAGCTTGTAGTTGTGGCAGACGACCAAGCATTTGCAATTTGTGAGTTGTTGTAAATATTGCACGACACATTTGGACGCAGTGGTCTGTTTTAAGAAAAGTTAAATATACTCCAACTCAAAATATTGTGTCGTTGCGACCATCATGACAGGGTAATCGATCGGCTTGTCATGCTTGCTGCAAAACTTTCCAGATGCAACAAGGTTGAGTTTGCGCACTTGAAATTGTTTAAATCACACTGATCGTACGACCACCACCACAGACAGTCTGAAACCAGCTTAAGGTCGATCGCGGTGATAAGTTGCTACCTGTAGATTTTGTTTATTTTTTTGTCAGTTAATAGATAATAAATAATAAACTTCAAAATTTAGCAATAAAAAATGGGGGTATACGACCATCTAAGGATGCAATGACGTCATATGTGATGACGTCATTTTCATATTGATTGATTGATTGTAGATTTTGTTTATTTTTTGTCAGTTAATAGATAAGAGTCTAAACTTCAAAATTTAACAATAAAAAATGGGGGTATACGACCATCTAAGGATGCAATGACGTCATATGTGATGACGTCATTTTCCTTTTAATGGATGATAACTTTAAAATTCTAACATTAGATTACTTGACATAATTAACTTTTTTATCTGTTCAATGTTTTACAACCGAATTTTGACGTTTCCGTTTGATGAAAATCTGTTTATATTTTACCCTCGTAATTTCATCTCACGCTATCTCTTTAAAACAGTCTATGACCCCATATTTTTTTCTCGATTATACATCCATTTGACATTAACAATTGACCAGCCAAAAATTAAAACATTCTACTGGTAGCACATATATATGGAAAATCAGCATTTGAAGTATAGGAAAAAGACGTAAAAAGTTTTGTCACTGAAGGCCAGTTGGTTCGGGAGCATTCATAGCTACTGGTTACTATTTCGCGCCATTGTCGATGGTTACCGGATAGACAATGCGTAAAAAAATGAGTACTTGCATTGCGTTTTGCATATCAGGCGCAACTCCTACGCTTAAACACCATGCACGCGTTTTGTTTTAAAATCTTCCCGCCACTGACCAAATTCTGTAATACTGCCCTCTAAATCAACACCGCGTCTTTAAAGGGCAATTCTATCTTTTTAGCCTTTACATCATGTTGTTCATCCTTCCTTGCAGAGATACAAGCAACAGATTGGAGTTTGACTTTTTAAAAGAAGAAAAAGATGTGATCCTTGCCGAGGAATATGCGTCCACTCAACCAGCAGAGTATGCCAGCATAAATGACAGCGATATCCCAGAACATACGTACTCACTTCGGGTAAGGTGCAGTTATAATTTAAGCAAAAATGGTTAGATTTGTGTAAAAAGATGTGATTCTTGCAGAGGAATATGCGTCCACCCAACCAGCAGCGTATGCCAGTATAAATGACAGCGATATCCCAGAACATACGTACTCACTTCGGGTAAGGCGCAGTTATGAATTAAATAAAATAGTTTGATTAGTGTTTGACATTTTAAAAGAGGAAAAAAATGTTATATCCAAGGAATATGCGTCTACCCAACCAGCAGAGTATCCCAGCATAAATGACAGCGATATCCCAGAACATACGTACTCACTTCGGGTAAGGCGCAGTTATGAATTAAATGAAATAGTTTGATTAGTGTTTGACTTTTTAAAAGAGGAAAAAGATGTTATCTTTGCCGAGGAATATGCATCTACCCAGCCGGCAGCTTATGCCAGCATAAATGACAGCGATATCCCAGAACAAACGTACTCGCTTTGGGTAAGGGCGCAGCTATGAATTAAATAAAATAGTTTGATTAGTGTTTGACTTTTTAAAAGAGGAAAAAAATGTGATCTTTGCCGAGGAATATGCGTCTACCCAGCCGGCAGCGTATGCCAGCATGCGACAAAATGACAGCGATATCCCAGAACATACGTACTCGCTTCGGGTAAGGCGCAGTTATGATTTAAATAAAATAGTTTGATTAGTGTTTGACATTTTAAAAGAGGAAAAAAAATGTGATATTTGCCGAGGAATATGCGTCTACCCAGCCAGCAGAGTATGCCAGCATGCGACAAAATGAAAGCAATATCCCAGAACATACGTACTCGCTTCGGGTAAGGTGCAGTTATGATTTAAGAAAAATAGTTTGATTTGTGTAACCCCAGATGGTGTTGTAAGTACTTCCCATAATTCTATTCAAAATTTGAAATTATTAGCTCAAAACAACCCATAGTGAGAACCATTTCCCATTGAACATACAGAGTAAAATGCGTGTTTTAAATCTGACACAGTAATTTAATTATAGAAGCGACCAGATAATTAAAATTACTTTGAAAAAGGTCACACTACTAGCTCAATAAATATGTAAACACATCTCTGGTCGCATGATTTTTTCACACCCATAATACAGTTTGATTTAACATGAAATTCAATATCTTTCCCATACAAATGCACAGCAGTAGTAATTTGACCTCACTGAATATTTCATTAGTTCATTCATGCTCACTGAGCTGTTATTGTGTATTGTGGAAGGGTCTTAAATTAACCTCTGGTGTAACCCTATCTACTCCAAAGATACGTGAAAACAAATCCTCTTTAATTGTCATGTGGTTCTCTATGTTAAGACCTCTATTTATCATGCTTTTTTTAACACAGGCGGGCAAGCACAATACAAAACATTGGCTGATTTATCAGGAAAACAAGCTGAAAGGTTTCTCAAAAAAACAAGTATCTTGTTTATGAAGCCCAAATCCAGGGTAGGGGTTGCATTTATAAACAATGAAGCCCTGTACTCTGGATTTCTGTTTGAATGGCCAAAAAATTATTGTTTGGTCTAAATTTCTACATTGCTTTCAGGCTATATTGTTCATGAAGCCCAAATCCAGGGTAGGGGTTGCATTTAAAAACAATGGGGCCCTGTTCTCTGGATTTCTGTTTATTATTTGGCCTATATTCCTACATTTGATTACAGGCTTTACTGTAGTATATTGTTTATGAAGCCTAAGCTACGCATCCACCTTTCATCTGGTGTTCATAGTTTAGGCATAAGTGATCATTCATTAACATATGCTGTAAGGAAATGTAATAAGTTAAAACTACCACCAAAAATTGTTAAATCAAGATGTTT
>JXSR01S071112.1:50651-62131 GCA_000969725.1 Ophiothrix spiculata
TACAATGAGGGCCTGGTTGAAAAGCAGTGCTTGTCACTGAACCAGTAAAACCCTCAATAAAGAAAGAATAAATAAATAAATAAATAAACATGTAAACAAAAATCCAGGGTAGGGGTTGCATTTATAAACAATGGGGCCCTGTACTCTGGATTTCTGTTTGAATTGTCCAAAAAATTATTGTTTGGCCTAAATGTCTACATTTGATTACAGGCTTACTGTAGTATCTTGTTTATGAAGCCCAAATCCAGGGTAGAGGTTGCATTTATAAACAATGGAGCCCTGTACTCTTGATATCTGTTTGAATTGTCCAAACAAATTGTTTTGGCGCATTTCAAAATCCAGGGCAGGGGTTGCATTTATAAACAATGGGGCCCTGTACTCTAGATTTCTGTTTGAATTGTCCACAAAATTATTGATTGTCCTATATTTCTACATTTGATTTCAGGTTTACTGTAGTATCTTGTTTATGAAGCCCAAATCCAGGGTAGGGGTTGCATTTATAAACAATGAAGCCCTGTACTCGTGGTTTCTGTTTATTGTTTGTCCTATATTTCTACCTTTGATTTCAGGCTTACTGTAGTATATTATTCATGAAGCCCAAGCTACGCATCCACCTTCGTGGCAAGAAAGTGTCGACGGTGTTTGTGGAGAAGAGTCTCAGCCGAACAGAGAGGGATACTTACAAGCCCAAGAATGTCAAGGTAATCCCACTTTGTCACAGAATCTTTCTTTATTGAGCATGGGTGCTAAATCAGCTTCACTGATAAGAACTTTTTACAAGTGGGCCCCCCCCCATCCAGGTGGGGGTGGGGGCATCGGGGGCCACTCAGGTATGTTATGTACACATGCAGAGGTTTACAAAATGCCCCCTAAACCCTGCCTGAACAAGTTTGATCTTACCTTGAAAAAATCATGCCCCTAAACAAGGAGTTACATGCACTACTACTCAAAATCCCCCCCCCCCATAATTTTTTTTTTTCAGGTTTTGAAAAAAGTCCCTTTTTGTGGAAGTTTTGTGTTTTTGTTTTAAAAAACACCCCTTTTTGTTGAAAATCAGTGTTTTTAGACCCCTAAACACGTTCAGTGCTTTCCGTGTTGGTCATTGAAAAATTACCCTTTTTTTCGTGTTTTTTTGTTGTTCATGCATTTGTACACCAATATAGCTCAGTGGCCCCCTGGGGCCCCATGCATGTATACAATCATCAATATTTAAAATATTTACTGTTAAACATTTTCATATATAAGAGAAACATGCAAAAAAAATGTATGATATAAGTTCATTGTTCCAAATCCTAAAGAATTGAGTGAAAATATTCACATTTTAATGATGTTTAATTCACTGCTACTCTAGCAACTTCCTCAGACTGGCAACTTTGTTTATCTCTAAACGCTGATGTCTTGGACGTAGAGAGCGTTGAGAGAAACAGCTTGTCATAGATGTGAATCAATACATGGGCCTGTCATCCTTGTTCAGAGTTTGTTTGCCTTTTCTGTGTATCCACAGGGATTTCTTGAGGGTCTGGTTGTAAAAGCCTTAAGTCGCAACTGTTCTGCACGCTTGGTTGGGTATGTGCTTGCGTCGAGACCACTGCGTAAACACTGTTTTGCATACATGAGACTCTTGCGCAGCACTTAAAAGCGCCGCACGAGCACACCATCAGTTTCATTGATAAACAGCCATATAGTGTTTTTGTATGAGTCATGAAATACATGATATATTTAGGGCTTGGTTTATTTTTATTTCTGAAAACCATGCAAGTGGGTTTTGTTTAGTATGTGTTTGACCAATGAAATTGTAGAATTAATGTAACACTAAAGGATACATTATTTTATCCTTTCGTGTACATGATTTCTGTTATCTCATTGGTCAAACATATTTAAAACAAAACCTGTATTCATGGCTTTCAGAAATAAAAATATACCAAGCCCAGAATATATCCTGTATTCTGTGACTCACACATAAACCCTATACTGTTAGTTATCTATTGAACTGGTAATGTGTTTATCGTTGTTTAAGCTGCTGCGTAAGAATGTATTGCGTATGTAATTCAGCGTTTATGCAGTGGTCAATATGCTCATATCCAACCAGGTGCACGGCAATGTTGTAACTCATGGCTTTTACAACTATTATTGTTTTTGATGGTAGGTTTACCAATGAGATTACTAAAATCATGAAAACTTTAAAGGATAAAATCGTTGCCCCCTGCTTGTTCTTACAAAATAAGGAAATATCTAGGGTCTGGTGCCATTCCATTTGGCCTGATGGCCTCATGGAATATGGCACCAGACCCTAGATATTTGCCTGTATTTCATGAACAAGCATGGGGTAAAACTAATAAAGTAAACTATATAAAAGTATACATTTCCAGAAAGGGAATTTCACAAGGATTCTATTTATAGCATTAGATTCTTGATTTAAGAACTCGCTTTTTCGTAACTCACCAAAAACGAGTTATTTTGCCAAAATTTTTTGAACAAGCCTAGGAAAAATATTATTTGGCTAAAATGTTCAAAAATAGGTAAACATCATCTATATCGATGGTTCGAGGGAATGTTTTCTCAATTTTTGGTTTTAATCCCCTAGTTTTGAAAATTTTGGTCTGAATAGGCCCAAAATTCATTTTTTTTCAAAAAATCATGATTTTGGGGCAGTTTTTGTGAAAACTACGAAGTTAATCAAAAATTTGAGAAAACATTCACTAGAACTATCGATTTAGATGTAGTAGTTTTAGATTCCAAATGGAATACTAAAACAGTTAACCATTTTACAAATGTACATTTTAGTTTAGCTTTCCAGAAATGATGAGAATAAAACAATAGTTTTTGCCATTGTTTTCTGTTTTTGGTCAAACACTGACATCACTACTACGCCCAGCATGAAGTCCATCTCTTGAAATATGTGATCCACCATATCAAAAGGTACATTAAGGGCGGAATAGTAAATTATTTGACACGGGCCATTGAAGCTAAGCATAGTCTAACCAAAGTCTAATAAGAAATGTTACCTTTGATGTGTATTCTATCATAATTAGGTTCCAACATCCAAAACACAAGACAAATGTGTTAAAAACCAAGATAAGAATCCTCTTTCCATTCAAGTTTTACTCAGTACAAAATCTTTAAACTCAATTTTCTCAGAACTATGATTCTGTTTTAATCTGTGCTCAATTTGATTTCTCATATATATACATTTGGAACAGCTATGTCTCAATAAATTTAGAAAAGAAGGTACCAGACTCGTGATATTATTATTCTGGCACTCCTAACTTTTGGTGTTTTGGACTTTTGCTGATGATCTCAAGGGGGGGGGGGGTACAGTGGTCAACAGTCCGATTTTCAACGTCGATTTTCAACCATTTCCGCAATACCAGCCCATATGGATGATATAGCACCACGAAGCCCATGACTCAAAGTTTTGGAAAATGGTTGTTGTTTAAGTGTGGTTGCCATGGTAACCAGGCTAGGCCTCTGATTGGCCAAACACGGGAACAAACGTAACTCAAAAACCAATTGTTGCAGTACTTTCAAACTTGGGAGGGTGGTACATAAGAACAATACGCACAAAACCATGAAGCCGGATTTTTGATACGGTTGCCATGGTAACCGGGAGCCGACCAATCAGGACATTCTTAACCATAATTCAAATTTGAAAATAGATATTGAAAATCCGGCTTCATGGTTTTGTAGCCCTTTATTAGCTTAACATCTGTGCAAAATTTCATGACTGTACCATGTTTCGTTTATGAGTTACGTTTGTTCCCGTTTGGCAAGTTTGCGCATTTTCCTATTTTGAGATATTAACGAAAACATTTTTGAAATTCTAAAATTTGGTAAAACTGAAAAAATTGATACTTTCATTAATTGTGGTTATTGTATTATTAAAGATAATTAATTTACAAACAATATGAGCCCATTTTGGTTGAAATCGGATAAAAAATAGCGGTTTTACAGATTTTTCAAAATTAGCATGTGTTAAATATAGCAGGTTGAGGTAAAATAAAGAAATACATAAGAATTGCGATCAACCATGAAATTTTGATTGGATATGATGTTTAACATATTATCTTGATGAAATAATCAACTTATTTCAAAAAAGATGTTAATAACTTCCAGAAAACTAATTTAAACAGAAAATGCTAAAAATCACAAGCTGGATGTTTTTGCCATACAAATGTATAGGAAAATCATCGAACTATTTGTGACATCCGAACTTAAAACGATCATAACTTTGGAACCACAAGTCCGTTTGAACTCAAATAAAAAGCGTTTGAAAGCAAAAACTTAGCAGTTTTATGTAATGCATTTATCTCAGTTTTGCTGTTAGAGCAAAATTTTGAAATCTGTGACCACTGTACCCCCCCTTAAGGTCAAAGGTTACATGATGTCAAATTGAAAATATAAAACTGGGTACCTTGTAGTTCTGCAAACCAGTATTTTTTTGTAGTCTACAGTTCTAATCTTCATAATAGTAGAAATAATAAGTTCCATTTCTGTAATCATAAACATCTATTTGTTGACCGTCTTCGTAAGCTTCCACCACGACCCCACCTGTTGACAAACACTCTGGGTTGCCTACTTCAGTGTACACGATGGCTCTTTTCAACCAAGTATCAAACGAAAGGGTCGGTTGCCCAATATGAATTCGACAATAACTCGGCGTTGGTTTCATAATCGGATAGGCTGGATTATCTTTGATATAGCGCCCATTGACTTTGATGTGAATATTTCCAAATATGGGATTATACTCAAACGTGTATGTCCCATTATTATGATCAACCACCGGAAAATAGATCTCGCTTTGCATAACCTCCACTTTGGCGCCCCCTATAGTCATTGGTTTACCCAAATAATTAACGGTTTGTAAGACGGACCAGTTTAAATACATAGAAGCAATGGAGTAGTGTTTGACGTATCGTTTTAGAGCCAGTGACTTCCAGATGACATAACAGTTGTAAGAGTCCACTTCTTTGGGAATATAAAAAGGACTTCCAGGAATAAGTAGCCCATTAATGCTGACACTCAACACATCACCATATTTAGTGCTGTAGACAAATGAGTAAGTTCCGTCATTGTGGTGCTGCACTGGAAGCGAATACCACAGTTGCGAGGCTGTCACTACAGCTTTCTCAGTTGTACGTTGTCCTTTGTAATCATACAGTTGAACGGTGGCTTTGACGTAGCCAGGTTCATTGATTTGTTGTCCTAAACGGATAGTACATTGACTCGAATCGACTTGCGGACCAGGATGTACAGACATTAGTGCAAACGCAATCACTAATGCTAATACTGCAATCGAGGTCAGCAATTTATTTCTGTGCCATTGGCGTTGAGTAGGTACAACTATCGGCGGCTGATCTGCCATGTCTATATTCCACAGATAAGGCAGCAGCTTATAAATCTGCTCCTTAATGTCATCATGTGTATTGCTGTATATAAAGTCTCGTATTTGTGGAATTTCTTCCGGAACTTCTTTGGATTCGAGATCATTCAGCCTGTCCATAATCCGCTTGTGTGATAAAAGTAGTTGCATAGGATGGTCTTCAGCACAGGCTTGCAATGCAGCCTCACAGTCATCAGTGATTTGTGTGGTGATTAAGTTGATAGACTCCGTAATAGCTATCAGGCGGTTCATCTCTTTTTCATATTTAGAACGTAATTTTGACTCGGCATTATTGGAATGGTAGTCTATGAGTTGGTGCATAATTTCTTGAGATTCTTGAAGATCTGTTTCTTTCTGATTAAAATTGTTACTGATGGAGTCCTTAATGGTCTCAATCACATTGTGCCTCATGTACAGCTGATCTTTCCTCTGCATCAGTCGTGAGCAGGAATCTCGTATCGCCCGTACAGAATCTGTGATGGCATCGGCAGTTCCCACAAGCACGTGACCTTGGTGGCCAACGAGCGCGCAAGTATTGCATAACGCTACCTGACAGTCCACAGCTCGGCAGAACATGGTCAGTTTTTGATCCGGATGTTGAGGGCATTGTTTTTGCGCAACGTGGCTATTGTCTTCCTGTGAATGTGCCATTGTTAAAAAAGTTGCTTTTGGGATAAATGATATCAATTACAAGAGTTTTTTATTGCAAAATTGTTGTCCGTCAGCTTTCACCTCAAACAAGCTAGTGGTTTGCATGAACTTTTGTATGCACTCTGATTTAGGAGCCATGGCAAACGGGCAATGTCATGTGCAAGATACCTCAATTTGGATTGTTTGGACCACCCAAGCAATATCGGGGAGCTTTTACAGGGAATATCACAATGTTACATAAATTGAATGGCAAGCAGTACACTTTGTGGACATGCAGTTAGCATCCTAGTTGATTGGCCCGATAGCAGCATATCACCACTTTGATCTAGGTGAATAGTCAAGTTAAAATGGTATGGTGGTTCCAAAACGTTGAGTGTAATTGAAATTCCCTTGGACAAAGAACTAACTGCTAATTGTCTCATGGAAACCAGGACAAACCTGGGGGGGCTGATCCAGGCAGCAATGGTACATTGAAGATCAAGGATCAGCGCACCCAGAGGTTGTAGCAGAACCTGAAATGATGTTTGGTGTGGAATGGAGCTTACTTTGCCCACATCGGTCAGCGAACACCTGTAACGTGTGCAGAGGCCACATAGACTTACAAATCAAATGTGGGAGGCATAGCACACAATAAATTCCCAGTATTTTTAGTGCTGTAGCTAAATAAATTCAGATGTCAACAAACTTTCAACTAAGTTCATCCCAATGATTGGTATACACTGAAGTCCAACTTGTTTTTACTTGAATTTGAGCTGCGTGTGTGATGCTGATTTGTGGTTTTCTTGGGGTGTATCATTCCTCTTACAATGCCCTCCAGCTATAGCCTCAACAATAATTTATTGGACAGTGTTTACACAAATCCAGAGTACAGGGCCCCATTGTTGGTAAATGCAACCCCTGCATGGATTTTTGTTTAAATTATCCAATAAATATTTATTTTGCCTTTAGCGGATCACTTTAATTCACAGCGAAATCCCAGGCTGGGGAGTTACTTTATTCTGTTGGAAGCACTGATGTCACAGACTGTAATCCTGTCTTCTGATTGGTCAGTTGAGGCTGTTCCATGTTACTCCCCGCCATGAAACATTGCACTGAAGGTGAATGACAAAAGTGTACAAAATTTATCTTTGCAGCTAAATTAATTTTTGTATCAACCCCTTTCCTTGATATATTGTGCATATATGTGTCTTTCAACTTTATATCAGAAAATGGAAATGAATCAGGGTGGAAGCAAAAATATTTTGTAAAAATTGGTTCACTCCATAGACCTTGCAGTAAGTTTCACTCCAGTAAAAATGTATGAGCATGCCAAATTCAAAAACTGCGTCCGACAGAATATTCCTGGTCCAGAATGTCTGAATGTTCCGCACATAAAATATCCCTTTTTTTGTTGCTGGTGTGTTTCGGGTCACTGTCCATCTCGCAATTTGAACGTTGCATAAATTTTTGATTGTCTTGTTGCAGGCATCTTGCAAATTCTCATCTAAATATCTATGATGGATGATTTTGTTGAAGTTTCTGACACAAAGTACTGTTATTTCTGTGTACTTTGTTAGATTTATTCAGTATTACTACTGGCTAAGTAGTTCTTCAACCTGATGATTCAATTTGAAATAATGGTTGAAAATGCTGTTGAATTTGTCATGTGTGCACGCTAACACTTCACTGGAGTGGGAGTACAGTGTTTCTAGAATTTTGATAAAAAAACAGTGAAACAAAATGACATACTGCATATAAGTTTAATTAGAAAATTTAGAGAAACTTTCTTAGAAATGTTGTCAGTTGTAAGATATTATTTCAATTTATATTGGTTAAAGGAGACTATATGTAATAAATTGAGAATTCGAAAATTTAGATTTTTTTAGAGAGATTGCGGTTAAAACCTGTAAACTTTTATTTGAATATTAATGATTGAAATTATAAACATGTTGGAATATTGAAATCAATTTTTGTAGTTGCTTTGCTTGAGTTTGATCAAGGTCATTTATGTCCAGCAGATGTGAAAGTGTCAAGTGCTGAAATTGTGTGTATATTTTAACAAGGTTGCTAATTTGAGATCAATATATATCTAATTATAAGAAGGTATGTTTAATCAATAAGAAAATCAATCCTTTTGATTTATTTTTACATAATGGAGAATAAACTTTAAATCTGTGGGCCGCTTTGTTGTTTACCTAAATATATTTTCTATGTTTATTATCAAAAACTGTAAATTATTATGTTTTATACCTAAACATATAGTATAAGGTGTGAATGATTAAAGTGCTAATTTTTCTGAAAAGGGGACCATCTGTGCACCAAATCCATAAGTTTTGAAGTCATTTTTTTTCCAAAAATTTTACGCACTTTTTATTTTTGAATTCCCAAGGTTGTGTCCAAAATTGAAGATAAGGGATCCTTTGGTGTACTTAAAGCAAGTAAAGCCCCATTGATGTGTCAATGTATACAGCCATACCAATTTAGAGCATGTAAGGCCAAAAAGAAACAAATCTGTTTCCTGTTTTGGCAGGTCTTAAAATTGCAATGCAGAATGCAGTTTTTATTTTTGTTTTTACTATTCTTGAAAAAGCAATGTGCACTGTGTTTTTGCCAGCTGATTGCTGAATACGTCACTTTTTCCCAATTTGTACGTTGAATATTGGTATAATTTTAGTATAGTTCATCAGAAGTTAAAGGGGATCTGAATTGAAGTTTGTTTGTTTTCACGGAATAGTCTGATAATACCAGTAAGCCTTTTTTCGGTAATATTTCTTACCCCACTCTCAGGATTTGTCATTTCTGTCAATATTTCTATTTTTTACACAAATATAAGAGGGAAAGAAAGCTATGTGTGATTTAAGACTGTTAAAATGGAATGCCCGCGGGTGACGGGAAACAGATTTGATTCTTTTTTTGGCCTAATGCAACTTTTTTTAAAAACCAAGGAGCCATAATGCACTCATCAAATCGTCTCCCTTGGTGTCTTTATACCATAGTGGGTAGTCCTCACCTTCTAAAAGGTGGGGTGGGGGTTGATATCTTAAAAAATTGTGTAAGGGTGGGAGCTCACATATTTCCACTAAAAAGGGTGGATTGATATAAAGGATGGTGGCAAACTATGAAGGGTGGGGTTCTTTAGACTCTCAAGTTGTGCAATTATATTTACAAAATAAAATGGAAAAATAGGAAATAAGAAAATATTCTCAGGCTGAAAATAAGTGAGGTGATATTTCAGTAATGCTTTTGGGTGTCAGTGTACAACATTGCCATGGTACCAGAAGTGGATATAAGAAACAAGTGCTTTCATGCTTAAGTAACTGTCAACCTTCTTTCAAATAATTAAAAAGATTGGCGGTTGCATTTTTTAGCAAGCACTTGTGAAATTGCGACCGTTTTCCGTCAGTGCTGGCTAAAAAATGCAATGGTCAATCTTTTTAAAAAGTTGTAAGAAGGGTGACATACTTACGTGACTCTTTGGTGCAGACAGCTTAATTGCCCAGCTATCGATTATGTGGAGTGGATGTTTCACACCTACAACGCATCATGAAGCGATATGTTATACAGCGGGTACGCTTGATTGAGAGTTCAATTCGGACTGATATAGTGGATTTCAGTCAAGTTGCAAGTGAAGCAACTTAATACGTTATTTTGTGTTTTGTCTGTTTTCTGCAGCTTGTTCCAGATAGACCAGTCAAAATTACGTATGGCTTCAACCAAAAGAGGAATCAATATGGTATTTTGATGTACCATAAAAACCGCCTGATCAAGCCTTATGTTAAAGTGGGCTTTCAAACCAAAGTAAGTAATTGTTAAATAGATTCATTAGGTTTGTGTAAAGTCATAAGAAGATGAAACATTATGTTTTCAAAACCAGTGAATTAGTTTTTAAACTCACATTATATTTCAACCTTAACTTCGGAGGACTTCATCAGATCTGGTCATCTGATCCACTTTCCCGTGTAACTTCCATCCGATTGATTTTTTTGATCGATGTAGTCTTCCCAGTCGTCAAAAGCGGATCATACACTTCACGCGGGCAAACCACGTTATTGATTGGGAAAACCATAAAATCCTCTGTAAAGAACACCACAAGAAATCTAGAGAAATTCTTGAAGCTATGGAATTACGAATGAGGAGGAAAAAGACCATGAACAGAGAAGAGGGGACATTTTTTTCTCTCTCACGTATATGATCCACTTTTGACGACTTTTGGGAAGAACTTAAAGACTACATCGATAAAAAAAAAAAAAAATTCGGAAGGAAGTTACCAGTGAAAGTGGATCAGATGACCAGATCTGACGAAGTGAAGGACGAAATATCATGTGAGTTTAAAAACTAATTCACTGGTTTTGACAAGCATAATGTTTCATCTTCTTACAAAGTAAGTAAGCATTTCCCTTAGCTTCTTGTGCATTGTGTCAAGCGTAGCGTGTGATCTGATCTCCCAGCTTTTCCAAATCAGATTTGAAAAATCTAAAAAATTGCTTAAAATATAGATTTGTTTGTAATTCCGATTCAAATATGATAAGCTTGAAATCGGTCCGATTCCAATCCATCCAATCAGATCGGTCAGGCACTATTGCATAAGGTCAATGATGATGATATATATTAAAGTCATCTGAAACAAACCTTTTCATTCTGGGCGGGACCAAATCGCACCGTGTGTGAAAAAAAAACCAATCAAATCAATCATCAAGTCACGCAGCAGCAGAATTGTCAAATTACGCGAACTCACGAGTATCGCGTGAGTTGCGTTTGAACTTTAACCTCGGCGCACAAGACGTGTAAAAGTGAAAAGGTTTTCTTCACGCGACTATAAAGGGGCACTTCATGATCCGCTTTTCATCCTCAAGGTCACCCCTACCAATATTGAGTTTTTAGGCTCAAAAGTATCCTTGACTTGTATATATGTTACAAACCCAAAACCAGAACTTTAAGATGTGCTTGCATTTTTGAGAAAAATGAGAAAATGTGTCATTTTCTAATTACTGTCGTGGCCCTGACAGTAATTGCAACACAGAAGCTTTGGAGATTTTCAAATTGCTGAAAACATTGTAACCTGAAAACGAATGGTCGGAATTAAGTGAAATTTCCAACAATCATTAATGTTGTACTCTTCTTTTTATAGGGTAAGAAAAAAGGTGAGGTTTTTGTCACATCAGAATCATAAATTGCACCTTTAACAGTGAAAACAATCCAGATATAAGCCATTTTGTGAAATCCTTTTGTGCTTGTTTGCAGCCTGATCAGCGTGGTGTAGGAGTTCTGGGAGTAGTTGAATGTAATTTCCTGCAGCCTACTCACAATAAGCAGGATTTTCTTGATACCAATGTGTACAGGTAAGTTTGAACAGGACCAGCCCGTGGACTGGTTGGGGGTGTTGCATGCCTGCCAACTAGTAAGATTTAATCTTATTTAGTAAGATTTTTGGGCTTATGACAGCAGAAAATCTTACTAAATAAGATTTCTG
>JXSR01S071112.1:135897-155845 GCA_000969725.1 Ophiothrix spiculata
TAAAAAACGCTTAAAAGAAAAATATTTGAGCAACTTTATTTTTTCATTTTTTTCAACTGCATTGGCACCCGATTTTTCGGAATGAGCGGTATGTACCCTCATTTTATCTGTTCATCGCCTTGGTGTTGAGACGCCAAGAATTCCCAGGTCGAAGGTCAATTTTCGCAAGAGGTCTCATCGTGAGAATGTACAGGCACAGCTGGTACAGGGTTGGTACAGGCCATAGAGCTCTGTGGTACAGGTACAGTTAAGAAAATGTTCAAGATCCTTCTTTGTGTCAATTAATTGGAATCGCAAATAATTATCGGCTGCTGGTTTTTGTATTCAATTCACTGCTGGATTTCCTTGAATGGGAGATTATTTGCTTTACGTTTTCTATTTCACTTTCAGGGTAAGAAGAAATGAGTATTTATCTGGGTGTTTCATGATTGGAAAACAAAGAGGTGACAAGTAAATTAGTCCCTGCTGGGCCGGGCATGTGGCGTATTTGGCCACCTAACTTCCTGAGCTTAGCCTATACCTATTAAAGTTAATCTTTTTGTGCGCTGAATTCTGCTGAACCTTGCAAATCCAGGTTCTTCTTCTATCTTCTTCTTCCAATTCAGATCTGGATCTGGATTAAATACTTTGCAACACCCCAATGTTGGAGTCAAACGCAAAGGGACCCACGGCTTTACGTGACTGTCCGACCACGGAGCAAGGAGAGTAAAGTTTCTTGCCCAAGGAAACAAGGAGACGAAAACCGCCCGGCCCAGGGCTCGAACCCACAACCTTTGTATTACGAGACCCGTGCTCTAACCGCTCGGCCACGCTCCCCTCTAAGACTAATGCATGCAGGACGCTCAATAAATTGCATGTTTACCCTTACCCGAAATATCTGGCTGTGCTGTGGCACAGCCAGAAGCAAACTCTGCAATAAAACCTGCACATAAGTGCACATACCCAATATCCCCAAAAATGATCATAGCTATCAAATACGAACTGCAACCCTCCACAAACATGACAAAGGATATTTATAATAAATTTACTTATTATAAATACTTCCCGAAGTTGTTAGTCACACAAAAATGATGTTTGAAGATATGTTTACAACCGGTTGCTATGTAAACAAACGAAACATTCCGTTGATTTCTCTGATCAGAACAGTGCAATTTTCATGAATTTAATTCAAAAAGGTTCCTTTCATTAATATGTAATAAAACAGAACTGTTTGTTCAAGTACCGTTTGTATTTTTCAATTTATGGACAAATGGCCTTTATGTGATAGGCTGTACTACACAGTTTGCCTCAAGCCAAAAACGCGAAGTTTTTTGGCTTGTGTTTCTCGAGCAAGTTTACCCCTGCCAGCCCAGATTAATATGGGGCATTCATCCGGACCGCGGTATCACTCGTCAATGTCAATGACAATGCGTAATTTGCCGTAAATAAAAAGAAAAGTAGTTTTTTTAATCCGTGTAATTTTTACCTGAATACGTGTCCGTGATGGATCCGTGTTTTAGTAGGGACAAAACTAATAGTTCTAATATCTTTTAAGTTTTCTGGGGTTGAAACAATGAAGTCCCAACAATGTCAATGGTTTTGAAATCTCAGATCTGCATATTTTTATACGCTAAAGTAAGGGCATTTAAAATGATATTTTTGTGTGGGCTATCTACAGTCCAAAATTTCAATCAGGATCAGAAATTTGAAGAGAATCCAAGACCAAGTCTTAGAATTCATTCTCACAAAGCCAAAGAGTGTCCTCCCGGGGGGGGGGGGCACTGACCTAGAAAGGTGATACGATTTGTGCGGCCCTCAAGACCCCCTTTTCACACCCTGTCTGCCGCTCCCTAGACCCCCATTTCAAGCACAATCCTTAGTTCACAAGCCCTATTTTTAAAACCTTCCAGTTCCCTAGCCTCATTTTTTGGAATTTAGTTCCCAAGACCCCCATTTCAAGAAAAATTTGGGAAATTTTTGCTTTTTGAGCCCAAATATAGCCTAAAAAATTAGTTCTCAACCTGGGTCATTTTTAGGTCACTTGAGTTCTCTAGACCCCCTTTTCAGAGCCAATCTTCCATTCCCTAGCCTAGGGTTTCGAACATCGGGGCCGCACACCCCTACCAAAACCAAAGTTGGGTGCCCCCCCCCCCCTCTCGGGAGTCTCCTATTCTTTCTGAGGAGAATCCATGTATCAAATCCAAGAGAATAGTGTGGGGATTCTTGCATAATTCTTTTGCAAGAATCTAAATGGATTCTCGTTACTCTTCACAAACTTCTGACCCTGTCAATTGCAGATCTATACAGTGTCAGTGCCAGTGGGTGCATTAAAAAGTGAAAAACATGTTTGGACTGCTGATTAATTGGCAATGGTCCCACTTAAGGCTAAACAAGACTAAATGCCTTTCCTATACTTTTATGATAAAATGGTTATTTTTGAGGATGTTTTTCTCATATTTAGAATTCCTAGATGAATAAAAGTATGTACTTTGGGCAACATGTACAACATGTATCCTACAAATAGTCAAATGTTCAGCATAGTATTACCTGGAAAGTTTTACTTTTAGAAACGCTGAACGTAGTAATGTCATTACCGCCCTGCTTTCACAAGTATGAATTGGCAAAAAACAGGGACATGGCCAATATTCGGCGAATCACTCTGGCGGAGTAATTTCTGGCTATTTTACAAATTAAATGTCAGAAACTGAAAGAAATTAAGACATTCAAAGCTAACGATGTAATATGAAATCTTCATATTTTATTACACATCATAGCTCAATTTTAAGCTTTTTAGAGTAGGTTCTCTGGATGCCCCATGAGCAAATAGTTCCCATTTTGGCCATGGCTTGGTTCCCGGTAGTTATTTAGTAGTGTATAACCTTAAATTCCGTTATATAGGTTAATTTACTCGTGCCTCATATCTTATTACTAAAATTGGCTCTAAAGTCTAATTGTGCTTGTTTTGGTTTTGTTTTGTTTTAATTACAGGATAAAGGATAACGACGGAAGAATGAGCATTAGAGAGAAGTCAAATAGACCATTTAGAATCAAAAAAGATCTGAAAACACACTTAATGCAAAGTCTTGACAAGAGTGACGTCTTAAAAAGGTAAAGAACTTTGGCCTGCTGGTGTCATGGTAGCTGTGCCAAGGGTAGCGCCAGACCAAAAATTTTGGGGAGTCCCAGGAGAATTAAAGCGCGCCGTGTATAAAATACAACAAAAAATGTCCATATTTATGAAGAAAATGATTGGAAGCATTATATTTTACAATACACATTTTTC
Organism: Ophiothrix spiculata; assembly: GCA_000969725.1. Classification (NCBI taxonomy): domain Eukaryota; kingdom Metazoa; phylum Echinodermata; class Ophiuroidea; order Amphilepidida; family Ophiotrichidae; genus Ophiothrix; species Ophiothrix spiculata. Next base: position 139,160 of record JXSR01S071112.1, read on the forward strand.
AGAAAAAAAATCAAGCCAGTTGTTCTTTTATTGATAGATTCTTGATTTTCAGATCAAAATGTTCCGAAATGATCTATGCAATTTCAGAAATGGCTCCTGGTACTAAAAAAACGGCTCCTGGTTCCCTAGAAATTTTGAGGACAAGGAGCCCCTTTTTCAGATTTCAGGCTCCTGGTCCTTGTCCACTTACGACAAAGCTTGATGCAGACCATTTAGAATTGAGAAATGTCTGAAGATGCGCTAGATGCAGAATATGGAAAACAGTGTCTGAACATGGCTTAGAAACTTATACCTGCTGGAATATAATAGTCCCGCCGTCACTATACTTTGATTAAAATCAGATAACATAGTGAATTGATACAGACAAGTGTGTGCACAGTTTAACACAGCACACTGCAGGAGACAAAGCGTGCCTCATACGTATGTGTGACTCACGTAGTAGCATCTATGGCTAGCGTGTAAGTGGGATTATGTTTTCTTTTCAGATGAAGAGAAAACTAACAATTCCCACCTATTTACCAATGATCAAAGTGTAGACAATGCTGTAACTAGTGGGTTCTCAACTTGTCCTTACAATGCGCCACATAAATGAAAAACACTGTAGGGGAAAGTGCCAAACTTTACTATTCCTCAGTGTATTCCTAATGTATTTCTTTGTTTTCAAAGAGTGTCAAAGCGCCAATCAGTACTTGTCAAAGTACCAAATTTGGCGCACGCTAGTTGAGAATCCCTGGTGTAACTAGTGGGTGTGTTGGGTAGCTTGTAGTCACTGAAGAGTGACCACTAGAGCAGGGGCTTTTATCAGGAATTTTGAGGAGCTCTGATTTCAAGGCAAACAAGAAAGCCTTTGCATGGGCCATTCGAAGCTCATGAATCCTTCAAGCTGGAAACACATTTGGAGCATCAATGCCCAAGAGTCGGGTCACAAGAAACCATTGTTTATTGGCCTTTACACCTGGGATGAGGTTAATATGAGCCCTGTATCAGAGAAAAGCCATGTACACCTTTTAGATTTGAGGAGATCTGAAGACCCGGTGGGGGGGGGGGTACTCAAATTTGGTTTGGGTTGAGACGTGCCTCTGGGAAATTTGGAAAGCCACCCATCCAAATACCAATTTTTAAGAAAAAATTACCAATCCATATACCAAATCTTCTAAATTTTGAGCCAAATTTAATCAAACATCTCATTTTTTCTGGGTCAAATTTGCTCTATTTTGGAAAAATTACTAACATTTTGAGAAGAAATGTCAAAATTTGCGGCATTTGACGTAAATTTCCGAAATTTTTTGAAAAGACAACCCATCAAAATACCTCATTTTGCGAAGAAAAAGGACTTTGGTACCCGAATTTGCGGCACGTCCCCATGACCCCTTTTGTACTAAGTAGCCCCCTCCCCGGGTCTGAAGACAAGATACAGAATCTGAAAAGATCCATGAAATTTTTGTTTCATTATTTAATATATATTTAATCAAAAAAATTTATAATTTTGATATATGATTTCCTTTATAATTCCTTTCCTTTATATAGAGTTCATCCAGAAGAATTTAATTCAGATTTACAATACCAAGCAACTCAGGATGCAAATGATGATGAAGAAAGTTGTTCACAACTGAAAGCTTGTTATGCTCCAACTTTGTCAACAGATGCGACAGGTAATATTTTTATTTTTGACCTATGGTGGGTGTTGAACCCTAGCAATCTGTACCAAGCAATCCAGTATTACAACAGCAGTGCTTCTTAAGATCACTGCATCAATTATGATCATGAAAACACTATTTAAATAGTGGTAGGGGATTCATTGTGTACTATACCTCCCTGATTTGTAATACCATTTGTTCTTAGAACACTAGTCTCACATTTTTAAACAACTTCCATAGTGGGCAGTCCACATATTTGAAAGGGTGGGGGCAGGGTATAGAAAAAAATACACCTTTCTGGGAACTTTGATTGTGTTGATGAGAATTTTCTGTGAGATTTATGAAAAAATGAATGAATCGCTCTAAAAACCCGCTTGTTTTGACACCAATTTGATAATCACCCCGAATTTGTCTCAATTATTTGCATTTCGTCATTCATTATTGTCACAAAAACCACCTGTCGCCTGAAATTGTTTAACATTTTTATTATTACATTTTATTGTTTTAGGCTGACCTTTTTTTTTTCTGGGACTAACTTTTTTCTGGGGACGGCGGGACCGCGTTACCGCGGATTTCGAAGCCCTGGGTGGGGGTTTGAAATCTTGATCTGGGGGAGGGCTGTTTCTCTATATAAGTTCTTTGGGTTTTTTCTATCAAGTTCTTGATTTAAGTGGAGACTAGGCTATTGCTTTAACAACACCCATGAATGTAAGCTCTCTGTAGAAGGTTTTAAAAACAATCAATGGCATCCAGCCATATCTCAACAAATCAGTCCTTTATTTTTAAGAAGCTTGAGAGTGATTACTCTTCTACTGCTCCTCCGAAACTCATTTCTGAAGAGCTGTTTTTTGCTCATCTCACTCACTTAGACCAATTGCGAATATTTGCCAAAATTCGAAGCTTCACACTTAGAAATAAAATTAGACAGCAATATTTGTTAAAATCATTACAAATGAACAAATTTTTCAGAAAAGATGATTATCGTTTAAAACCTTTTCTTTATTGCTGTAGGTAGACCTAACCTAGGCAAATATTTTGGCAAAAGCACTTTGAACTAAAAGTAAGCTTAAACAGTTAAAACAGGACTGCTAGGCTATGCAATTTCTTGAAGAAGGTACCTTAATTGATCAGTCATTGGCCCTGACTACACTAACATAAGAGGGTATGAATTGTTGAAAGCACTCTTCTCAATTTGAATACGGCTCTTCCTAATTGCTAAACAGCTCCTCTTATTTATTCAAGAGGAGCTTTCCAGATCGCTCTTCTGCTGTACTTCCTGAGAGCCCCAGAATCTGCAAATTTCAAAAATTGAAGGCCTGCTAAATTGCCTGAATGTACATTCTTCTGCAACCTCTTGTATGACATTGCTCAAAATTATTACTCTTGCCCAAGTTTTGCATAAAATAGTGCTCGTAGACTTTGAATCAGAATGGTTTGTATCGGTCAACCTCTTGTAATGTGCTAATACGTACTAATTAACTTCCCCGTATAGTCATATTAGTTCATATGCTTAGTCAGCTGATTGCTGCATATTTCCAAGGTTTATAGTGTTCAGAATGGTTTGTGTTGGGCAACGTCTTGTAACGTGCTAATCTGGACCCTTTGAAGTCAACTTTATTTGTTATTTGCAGGTCATCAGTTCCCAATGGCAGACAGCTATCAAGACATTGCACCAGATTCAGCTTCCCAGTCGCAAAGTAGTGTTCTTAGCCACAAGCAGTTAGTAGAAAGCTTGGATAGACTGACTTCTCCGCAATCATCACAATTCAACTGGATACAGGCCAATGAAGATGCTGCACACATGCAATATGTAAGTAATTCCGGCATGAGAATCTTCCTGTTTAAACAGGAACTCCTGGGTTTTTTTTGTGGCCAAATGTATGTGTTTTCCTGGGTTTTTTAGGCCCATTTTCCTGTTTTTCCACAATGTTCCTGTTTTTTCATGGAATTTCATTCCCATTTCTGAAGCATGTATTTTGGAAGCATTTGTACAAAAGTCAATAACATTGTCATCATTTGCCATCTAATTCTTACAAAGTTTTCGCCAAATTATGTTGCTTTCTGTGATCAGGGCACATTTCCAAGCTGTTCATTGTAATTTGCATAGATGGAAATGGCATTTTCACAGGTACATTTATCGTAGATGCAAGGAAGATTTTCTACACGTACTTACCAGCTTGCGCTATCAATTTGTTACCTGCGCCACCAACTGGCGTATCTGAATTCGGATCCTTATCCTAAATTTGATACGGATATAAAAAAATTGATAGATTTTTGGTTCCGCCGAACTGATATTGATATTTCACCATGTACAATTTGTAGGATCAGGAAACAGCTGAAGAGCCTTATAACGACATCCAAGAAGCCGACAACTGGAGATGTCATCTGGAAGATGGCAACATCAACGAAGATCAGCAGCAAGTTACAGATTTTTTTACTCAAATAGGTAGGAACAATACTCAAAGGAGGCCACTTATATGGGCATTGACCCATGTCTGGTAATTAAACATCCCTGAAACCCCGAGGGGCCGCTCGAGGAAGAAAGTGGTACGCATGCTCGTCAGACCACCTCAAAATCGGACCCTAAATGTCGAAATCATGTACAGCAAATTGCAACCCTTTATGTCGTAAAATATTCAAAATCATACCCCTAAATGTCGCGATGTCGTAATACACTAAATTTGACCCCTAAATGTCATAATGGACATTCGGCGTAACACACTGAAATGGACCTTAATACCGGCGTAACAACGCACTATTTTTTGCCATAAAAACATGAATAATACATTGTAAGCCTTTTACGTAGTTATTTCTTGGAATTTTAGAATAGCTGGCGAAAAGTGACACCAAAGTATAAGATATCGTAAAAAGATGACCCTTAATGTTGAAAGTTACCCTAAAAAGACACTCCTTTTTTAAAGACGTCGACAATGCCAATGGGGCAAAATCAGACGTTTTTTTCTGACGAGCATGCGTACCACTTTTATCTTCGAGCGCCCCCCCCCCCCCGGCCTGAAACTACCAAAAGCTAGGGCTGCTCACATTTGTCACAAGAAGGAGAAGGAGTACCGCGAAAAATGGTATTTATATACCACTGGTCATAAAAAATATAATGAGCGTGGAAATTAAAGCTTGTGAAATGAGTCAATTTTCAATTGTGCGTGAAAATTACTGACTGTGAAAATATTGGCGTTTACAGTAAACTTGTTTGTCTTTATTTTCTTCTTTGTTTTCAGAGTGTACATTACATGAGCATATTGATGATGAGCTTGCCATACTTAGAGCCAATCTTCATGGATTGGTAGCTGATCAGCAACAACATCTGCAACGGTTCTTAACACCACCACAGTTTTCGCAAGATGCCACTGACATTGAGATTATATCGGTATGTATTGGACTAAGATGGTATCATGGCATACACTGGGTCTGGCGAACCACAACTCAAACTTTCTGATGCCGCAAACCAAAGTTAGCATTGTGAAGGCTTGCGTGAGATCCCCCAGGATCTTTGAAAATGATCGCTGGAGCCAGTGCAGACCACAAGCCCTGGCCTGGTAACACGTTACATATGTAAACTTGATCAAATTATTATCATAGTTGAGTAAAGCAACAACCAGGTGAGTTGTTTTTCACCATGCCTGTATAACAATGCAATTTCTTGGGCTCTTATCAGCATACACCCATGCACCTTAGGCTAGTTTGTTTCAGAGCATAAGAGAAGAGAACAGGCAAAATGGGAATGCACCTTGAGTCAAACAAAAAGGCATCCCAAAACAAACTGAAAGCAATAAGTGGCCATGCATTACAACAATTGCATACTAAATTCACACTGTGTTCCCAAGTCTGATTGTCATTGCTACTTAACTCTCGGAAGTTCATGATTACCAAACAAGATGTCCCAGTAATCTTAGTGTAACAAAGAATAGAAAAGTTTTCTCTGATCGGATCGAGAACCTGTTCATCTGGTCAAATTCTGTGGAATTCAGTATCTAAAGCAATAAAAGAATCTAAATTGTCAAACATTACCTTAATCAACTTAATTGGTCCATAATTCCGAACAGCACGATCAGAAAATACTTTCTTGGTTTTATTAATACTATAATCCTGAGCATTTCTTGTATTTATTTGTGCGTCTGAACATGTTTGGTAAAATAATTAGAGAAAATGTTTGGAAGTAAGTCCGTTTGATGCTTGTACATGAAACTTCCAAGGTTGAGTTTGAACGTGTCATGTATATTCAGAACATTATATTTTTTTAATTAATGAGTTCTATAATGACTGTTGGATATTGTTCTAATAGCCCATTTACAAACAATGCAACTATAAAGATTGTTTTGCATGTCATTAAGTAATTGAACTTATTGCATCATTTCAGAATGGTACTGATTTACAGTCAAGACCCGAGGACACCGGCTGGTCATCAGGTAAGGCTTGGCGTCCAAAGACATTCGCTCCCGCGAGTGACATTTGCTCACCCTGCCAAGAAAACTTCGCTCTGACGGGAAGCGACTTTCGCTACACTTCAGGTTGAATTGGAGCGAAGTTCGCTCCGAATATTCTTGGGTTTGTTTATTCAATAGTCATAGCACTACAACATGCGCATGTGACATTCGCTTTCATCGATTGAAACAATGTTCGCGCAATGAGAGCGACATTCTCTGTTTTAGCGAATAGGTCAGAGCGAATATCAAGAGTGAATGTCACTCGGCCGAGCAAATGTCTTTGGATGCCAAGCCTAAGGGAGCATTGTTTAGTTGATTATTTATTTGTGTCACCATGCAAGAACATATTGTTGATGGTAATATTATATTTGTAGGAGATGCGATCAAAACAAAACTGTATAATGCTCAACTTTGATGGACATAATGTGATGATCTTACCCTAATTAAATGAGCTGTTTTCTATAGAATACTCAAATCAGGTTTAATTGAAGGATAATGTCAACGTTAATTAGCCTAGATGTTACAGATGCCTGCTTTATATTATCAGATTTAATTATCGAGATTCAAATTAATGTGTCCATGCAGTCATTTATATTATTGGCCATTATTTACTCATGTAGTTTTGTAGCTTCGTTGCTGCGTGACGTATATTTTTTGCAAAAACTTGTCAATTCTAGTTTTGTCTTAGCGGGAAAGCTACATGTCGATAATTGATATCGGCAAAATTTTATCGAAAGGCAAGATTGTTTTAATTGATAAGAATTCAACTTTGGAACACTCTTCCTTTGAACATCACATGCTATGAATCTCTGTTAATTAGAGTGGCACGTAGCATGAGGGCTTTGGTTATTTGTCTTTACTCTAATCCAGGACTGCTCAAATCTATGACATTGGTTTTATGAAATCGCTTGATTTTTTTCTTTCCAGATTGTATGCAGAGTTCTTGCAGCACAATTAATGAACCCATGAAACTGTAAGTCGAACAAGAAAGCTGGGCCGGGTATCCATTGGCATAGTTGGCAGTGCCTATTTTAACTCACCCTTTATATGAAAACACCCTTTATACTATAAAATCAAAACCCACCCATTGGGCATTTTACATTTGACTGCAGTGCACCCCAATATGTGTAACTCATCATCATCATCATCCGTCGTCTGTGGACGGAATGGAAGAAGCACTAGCTACATGTTCTAACCAGATTTTCCTGTCATGCCTGATACATTGGATCCCTTATAGATCTAGGTTGAGATCACTCTTGATAGTGTCAGTGTACTAAAGGGGACTTCTGCCTCTGTTTGATTTCCCACCCGGAGGAGTCCAGAATGGGAGATGGGTTGGTCGGTGGTGTGGATGCAGTGTCCAGCAAAACATAAACGGCATTGCCTGATTGTTGAGGATATTGGAGGGATATCACTGTATACTGTGGTGTTCGGAATATGATACTTCCAACTGATGTATTTATAAACAGAAAACCACAATATTATGATTTTAATAAAAAAAGTTTTGTTTTTTAATTCAGTGAAGAAGCCTCACCAGAAGACGCGGTATTGGTAACACAAGAAGACTTGGCTTGCCAGCAACAAGAATCGGGCAATATTATTGATAGGTATGTAGCTTGACAAATGATGCCTCTGATTTAGGCCTAAGCCGACGTAGAGCCTGAGTCAGATGGTGGGTGATCGTACTCTAGCAACAGAATCGTAATTTGACTGAGGATGCGGCTATTGAGCCAGCCAAGCGCTGTTCCTTGCTTAAGCACAATTTGGCGGAAAAATGTAAGATGCATATTGTGTTGTAGTCAAGTAATAGTAGTGTGTGACAGACAGCACAGCTAGATCACTACGTACTCGCGCAGCGAAGGTCCAGATGCGCTGCCTATTTGGTGCAATCCCCTAACTTAGCCAAATTTTGAAGGGTGCAAATAGTTCCGTTTCCTATCTGTACTTTTTTTTAAACTATGGTAGTGATAAATCAATAGCAAATCAATCAATTTTCAGCCAGATGTGAGCAAGTGATGATTTTGTATCAGTATCTTTATCATTACTCTTGTTGCTTTGTCGTAGCATTATGTATATTTTTTTCAGAAACTTTGTTGCTTCTAGTTGTTGAAGTTGCAAAGCTACTTGTTGCTGAGATGTCCATAATGACCAAATTTTGTTGCACTGCAAGGTGAAATGAACTAAACTTGCAAAGCTACAAAAGGGTGAAATAAAACAAGCGACAGACCTATATAAGTTACAAAGCTACAAAAAGTATGAAAGCATTATAAAGGTGCACTATGCCCTCCTTGGCAATCATGGGAGCTCACATATATATTTATATATATACCGTGCGAGTCAAAAAAACTGTAATAATTAGATGGAAGCCATATTGTAAGAACGAAAGTAATTTCAAACAAATAATATTTATTTCTAAATAGGTCATGAATTAAGCTTTCAAACGGTGAAAGAATGGTGGAAATTGATAAAGGCGTTGCAAAGATATCCTTATTTGAATAATATGGTATGAAAACTGTTCTGTCCAAATGAGCATGCCTCGTCAAACAATCAATGGCCCAGTTTTTTCTACAACACTCCATTGACAGCCAGGCTTACTTAGCTATCATCAACAAGCACATCGTTCCAGGTCTCCGCAGGTCCTTTCAACAACAACAGAATGGAGTTTTTCACAGAGAGCTACAGAGTGTGGTACATCCAAGATGGTCTCCTGCTCATTGTCATGATTGTGCCCTACGTGTGCGTAACCGCCTACAAGAGTTTACAAGAGCAGTTTGGCAACCGTGTGTTTGGAATAGGACACCAAGTTGAATGGCCAGCCAGAAGCCCAGATCTCTCTCCACTGGACTTTTATCTATGGGGCACAATCAAACAGAGAGTCTACAGACAGGGCCTCCCTGCCAGCCTTGAACAGCTGCGTAATCGCATCACCGTTGTCTTTATCGAGGTCCGACATACAAGAGAAGTTAGACACGCAGTTCGAAACATGGAAACACAAGCTCAAAGATGTGTCAATCTTTAAAAAGGCCATGTCGACGGACCCGTCGGACGTCAGTGAGACTTCAACAGAATCAAACGCCACTTTAATTCAGTACCAACAGGCCAAAATGGCCCTTTTACCCCAAAACCAAAAGAGAAAATAAAGATGATGTCATAATCATGTCCTCTATGAACAATGATGAATAAAACATATGCATGACAGTTGGACAGAACTGTTTTTAAGCCTTCCTATTGAAATAAATGTATCTCTATAACGCCTTGATCAATTTTCCCCATTCTTTCACCATTTTAAAGGTTATTCTATGATCTATTTAGATATATAAATTACATGTTCAAGATATCTCTTGTTCTTAAAATATGGCTTTCATTTAACTATTGCAGTTTTTTTGACTCACTCGGTATACAAAGAGTGATATGGATTTTGACTATCAAGACCAACCTACTATAGCACACCTCACTAGCACTTATAAGGGTCTCATTTTGAACCAAAATTATCATTTCACATGAACAGCTTTACAACATTTTTTTATATTAATAATAACCTAAAAGCAGTATACAAACCTCTGGAACAAATTTGCAAGTTATTTTCCAAATCTAAACAAGGTCACAAAACACAGGAATCACAAAGCATCAATAAATCTAACAGTCCGTGTGTTCAAATGCTTCATAAATTATCTCATTAAAAGAGAAAGCTTTTACTTTACAAAAGTTAACAAAACTGTAATTGACAAAAGAACTATCAAATTAATCTTACCACACAAAAGAGACCTGTCAATCAAAGTAGATGATAGTCATCAAAATTAAGTTAATACGTTTCTACGACACCTACGTCCAGTAGTTGAGACGTAGGTGTCGTAGTCATCATTCAGCCAACAACGGATGAGGACGGAGAAGGGTTTCTCCGAAAATATTACGGAATATTAAATGGTGAGTGTTGTAGAAACGTATTAACTTTATTTTGATGTCTTCAACCGACACGTATAAATCTCTTCATTCTAGATGAGGCATTCTCAATTAAATTTTGTGAAGTGCCAATTTACAATAAATAAAAATCAGAAGTGCCACATTCCAATAGCAGCGTAGCGAGCGGAGCGTCTAACGGATGGGGTCCAAGCTCCTGGGTTTTAGCCTTTTTTGAGTGGAAAAGAATGGCTTTCTGAGCATGTTTCTGACTGCATCGATTTTTCGTGGAAAACATTGCGGTATGTGGTATGTTCGATGCAAAATCTGGATGTCGTAACGATGCAGGTATATAGGTCTATGATAATTATGGCAGTCAGTTATTTGGATATTTAAGATCAATGGAAGTTTATCTTGTTTTTATGTTGGCCAATTTTATTAACAAATAATTTATTCATTTTTATTCTTATTTTATTTTTTTTATTTTTTTGAATTTATTTATTTATTATTATTATTATATTTTTTTTTATGGGTTCTGCGCGCGCGCCACTTGGGAACGTACGGGCACGCGCCGCTATTTGCGGATGCCTGTTCTAGATGATAGCCTATTGTCTTTTTCGAAAGAAAACTAGTCAGGGCTATTTGCTTTTGCTTTCACTGGGGTAAACACAAAAGAATTGTTACGGATTGCAAACTCTTAAGTGGGGATTATCTACACTTATGACTCCAGAGAATAGAATAAGTAATGGGTTTACAAAATATTTTACAAAAGCTTACAAAATGCATTTACGAACACTTGAACCGGGCTAATGTAATGAAGTTTTGTAACCCCTTTTTTTGCATTTCCCAGGTTGACAGAAGAAAGTGAAATCCATACTGCCCTGATAGCACTACAGACTTCAGCAGCAGTCTTAAGCCACACACTTAGGAGACAGGAGTATTCAACCTTATGACATCTACTTGGACACGAAGAAGGCAAGAACATTCAACCTTATGACATCTGCTTTGAGTTTAGCCACACACTCACGAGGCAGGAGTATTCAACCTTATGACATCTGCTTTGAGTTTAGCCACACGCTCACGAGGCAGGAGTATTCAACCTTATGACATCTGCTTTGGGTTAAACCACATACTCACAAGGCAGGAGTATTCAACCTTATGACATCTGCTTTGAGTTTAGCCACACACTCACGAGGCAGGAGTATTCAACCTTGTGACATATGCTTTGAGTTTAGCCACACACTCACGGGGCAGGAGTATTCAACCTTATGACATCTGCTAAGACACAAAGAAGGCAAGAGCATTCATCCACATGACATTTTTAATGTCAATGCTTGAGTCAAGTCCATCAAATCTGAGACTTTGTCCAAATCTGCGATGGCCAAGTCCGTAAAAATCTTGATGTGATGTTGCACTGCAGTTTTTATGATACTCTATCACATGTGTACTGAACATCTTTTTTACCAATGGGTTGACTTGTAAGTTGGCTCTGATGCAGAACTGATGCAAAGGGTAGAAATGGTGGGTTGTGTGGACAACCAGGATTGCAGAAGCGATTCAGCTGATAGGTGTGAGTAAATGTTTTATATCAAGGTATTTTGAGATCTATAGTTGAACAACAAAGTTGTTTTTAGAAAATATGAATACTGACAAATGATTAACATTGGGAGTTTCGGGAATTTGTGTTCCCAGGAGTGGAGTTGGTTTTTCGTGCAGGACGCGGGATTCCCAAAAATAATCCTGATATATGTGCCCTTCCCGTAAGCAAAATTTGTTTTTCATAGTAGTGTGTCATGTGTGTTAGACTGCCGAATTTGGCAACTTGTAATGCTGCCATTTTTTTGACAATTTGATACAGATTTTCAGACTTACCAAACTACTAGTCCGTAAAAAAATGTTTTTTGAATAACGATAATGTCCTTTAATTTTACTAAATTCAATTTGAAATTTGTGTGTCGCACTCAAACTTAACTCGATGTAGCGCTGTGTCCTTTCTGTCCACTAGCACTAGCAACATAACATAACCATAACTTCTGCGTTTGACTTTTCGGGTTGGGGGTATTGCAAATATTGGCAGATTTTGACCTTGCAAAGATACACCAATACAAATTCAATAGCTGTAGCTGCCCACGGTGTGCCGTAGCTGTATATCCGCTGTATTGTTTTGGCGCACCAGTAGTTATGATACCCCCATGACAAGAGTGATTTTTGAAAACAAATGATACGAGTGGACAAATAATATGGGGACAAATATGTTTGAAATTGCGAGGATTTAAATCTAATCAAGGATAATAAACAAACTGTAAGAAGAACACGGTCTGTGGATTATCAATGCTTGCTAGTTTTTGTTCTGGATCATTTGAAATCCAATCAAAATGGATTACTACAGCTTACATGTGTGTAAATTGTAAGTTCAATTACACCAACTACGAAAATGAAAAGTTGGTACTTTTAAATTGGTACCACTTTCGGGAATCGGGAACATTTTTTTGTTCTCGAGTCCCGATTCACAGACGGGACGCGATTTCCCAGGTCCCGATCCCAACGTTACTATAATGATACATTATTTTTACTACTTTCCCCTCGTTCCTGTAAAACACAGGCGCAACACATAAATTTATACCTGCACGGCTGTACTTGAGCATTTATGCGCTTGCGAGAAAGTAGTCAAAAATAAAAATACTTTTTACGTGTCTTCGCTTTTTGACCAATAAAAAACTGTATTGACTTATTAATATTCATGAGGTGCAGTAATGGTTTATTCAGATGATTATCGTTTCTCAAGGCTTTGGTTATATATTCTCCTAAGTTGTTAACTTTCAAATACTATAATATGGCAGTAAATGTAGTTGACCTCCCATTTCCTAGGCGAGTGATACCCACAGAAAGCCACCTTAACAGTTTAGGCTCCTAGAAAAGGGATGGGTGGAAAGCGCATGTTTTTACCATCAGGATTAAAACCGGGGACCTCCCATTTCCTAGCGAGTGATACCCGCACTAAGCCAACAGGTTTTTTTAAAACTTTTTCCATTTCTAGGCTCCTAGAAAGGGGTGAAAACACGTTTTTACCAGGATTCAAACCGAGGACCTCCCGTTTACTAAGTGAGTGATAGCCATAACAAGCCACCCTCTTGAGTCACTGCCCATGCAATGATTTGGTCCAAGAGAAGATATCGTGTGTATCCCATCATACATTGCTTCCTGTGGGATTATTTGTATAGGAAGTCATGTGAGTAGTTAGTGCCGAAATGACCCTAAATCAAATTTAATTATTGTAATCTTGCATTTTGGGTATGTTTCATCACTAACTACTCACATGACTTTCAGTACAAAATTTCCCATAGGAAGCAATGCATGATGGGATACTCACGATATCTTCTCTTATTTGGTCCCGTCTGTGACAAATCTGGACATGGTGCATTTTTGTGATTTACTTAAGTGAGATTTGGTTCTGTTAGGGTGAACGATGCCTAGTGGCAGACTACCATAATGGTTGACATTTGCAAGGGTGGTACCTGTGCAAGATTCTTCTCACTGCATCCTCAAGCCCAAGGTCAAATGCCACTAGCATGCATATAATGCATAAACATTAATCATACCCTGTGGTTGAGTCCTATGTTTAAAATGAATAATGCATATAGAAGCAATATCTGCCTTACATTGATTCATTTCTTAGTTACATCCCCATGGTATTAGGCCAATCAATTCAAATCTATGCCATGAAATCATGCCACACAAAATTGAACTTTTTGAAGTCCTGCAGACATGTGAATTGTCCATTCTTCAAGTATATTATTGCATATCTGCCTCTCTCTATATCAAATAAAATATGAAACTTAATGATTAGTTTAGTTTTTTTCACAAATGAGTTTGGATTGAATCCATTTAGAAAAATGTTGTAGTTTTCAACTTAAATTGCTAATGCCGCAAGTAAAGTGTTAAGCTTGCACATACTATTGTATGGTTGCCGTTCCGATCGTAGACGATACCCGGCTGCGTCATGTCCTATACCGACTCTAGTAAACCATTGGAAACATCGTGGAAAATACAACTTTTGGGATTGCGCGGGATGGCCGCTAAAATTATATTCCTAATCGGTAAAAAATATGATAAAATCTATAAAAAGATTTAGAGCGGCTTTATGAGTAATACAATTATGTTTAATTTTGTGACATTACTTTTATAATTTATTTGATCAATGTAAAAAAATTAGTTTCTGTAATATTTTCAATACATAGTTTGTGGCTCTGTCCATTGCGATACACGTAAAATGTATCCCTAAATATGCATTTAGAAATGCCTCAGCCTAAATCAAGTGAATCGTGTCCTATGCCGCCTGAGCTTGCATGCCTATTTGTGTGAGTGCATTCATAGAGCAGCGAGACATAGTGACTGCCTGGCATAGTCCAGCTGCCTTTTACTCATTACTCATTTACATCCCAATCGTATGCTACCTGGATTTAAGTGTCAAGTTGCAAGAAAGAATAAAAAGTATAAAAAAAGCAATGAAAGGAACAAAATTTAGTACAATTTCTGTTAAAACAAACCCATTGTAACACATGGTTTTCCCATGACAAATTTAGCATTTAATCAATATCATTATCAAATGCCTTCTTATTACAAATTTTCTAGATAAGCATAACTTGTTACTCACGTGACCAGGATCGGCTTATGGTTCCCCCTCCCCCCCCCCAGCGTACGGAATGACCTCTAATTGGTAAAAATAGGCTTATTTTGCGGATTTTGGTTTCAAATCCGGGCTGCGCGCACTCCCTCCGCACTGCAATGGCTGCGCACATGCATATCCACTCCCGGAGTATCCACAGGCTGCCCTACAAAACTCATTTCAGAGCTTGGTGTCAATATGATATGCACTAGCCCATGGGGGGGGGTTCTTAGTACAAAAGTGACTACGGGGATGTGCCGCAAAATCAGGCTATCTGGTATGCCAATGTGTCCTTTTTCTTTGCAAAATGTGGTATTTTAATGAGTCTTTTATCCAAAATTTTCTGGTGCAAATTTTGGATTTTTTTCTAAATTTCAAACAAAAATCAGGAAATTTGCGCCAAATTAGCGTAAATTTTCTGAGAAAATTTCAAATTTATGTATAGGTTTGACTCAAAATTTGGGAAATTTGGTATATGGATGGGTCCCTTTTTCTTGAAAATTGGTATATACATGGGTGGTACTTCAAATTTCCCAATGGCACACCCCTACCAAAACTAAACTTGAGTACCCCCCCCCCCCCCCCAGGGCACTAGCATAGTGAGTGACAGAAGGTGGGGAGGGAACCTGGATGGTGTGGGTCGTGCATTCCCTCCCCTAATTTGACAAAGTACAAAATGGTCCACCAAAATGAATCTGTATAGAGTCCCAATAAATCTCCAAACTGATGCCTTTTTGGAATATGTGATGAATTCATATTCAACAACTCACTGTATCTCTTTATACAGGAGCGTACCGTTGTTGATTCGTGATGAATCCACAGTTGATATTCAAATTAGCGCATCACGCACGCCACGGCGTTTACGGAAGTGCGTTTACGCAGTAACCTACACAAAAGTAGGCGCACTGATCATCGCGCGTCGGGTACTTAGAGTATGTGCACAGCAAAAGGTCGGAACTTGGGAAAAATAGATAACTTCAAAGCAGCAAACATTCACGAATTAGCAATTTGCGTCAGACATGCTAAACAATTTTATGAAGATGAGTAAGCCTATCTTTTAAATAAATATTTAGAATTTAATTCATACGTTTTCAGGAAGATTTTCGTAGTTGAAAGGTATTCAAACACGCCACAGAGTTGTTCATCGCGAATCAACAACTCTGCATCCGATGCGTCTGCGTATTTTTATCACACTCGGGTCATGGGCGTCATTTCATTTTGAAGTGTGGGGGGGTCCAGGGGGCAAATAAATCGTTTGTATTCAAAACAGTGGGAGGACACCTGATATTATGTCCCCCAACCTTCAAAATGTGGGGGGACGTGTCCCCCTGTAAAAATACGCAGACGCATGGATGCATCGTTGTTGATTCGCAATGAACAACTCTGTGGCGTGTTTGAATACCTAATTCAAAAATGGCTTTGTTGTTTTGGGCATGGTCTTGTGTTATGCATGTTCTTTTTAAAAACTTAGGCCACACTCTTTGTCATTACGTAACTTGTACGCCCTACTCCTCTGTTACTTAGGGATAACCCTTTCAGGCCTTATTGGCCTTTTGTTATCTCCACAATATCATGTTTTTTCAATAATTTGTTTTGTGTTGTTTATTTATTTGCTTGTTAATTATGTATATACATGATATTGAAATAAATTTGAATTTGTGATCATTCACAATTTCTGGCATGCAATGTAATTCTGGGAATTAAGGTGGCCTAGCCCAGATAGAATTCCTCTATTTAATTTTCTTATTTTTTGATATGTGGTGTTTTTTTGTGTGCTGATGACATTTCTTAAGTATAAAAAGGGGGTCACCGACTTAGTTTTTGGGAAAAATCCATTTTAAAAAGGGTATGTTTTGCCACATTTTAACATTGACGGCTATGGTAAAATAAAACAAATTAAAACAAACACACTTATAATTAAAAAACAGCTCTATTTTTTTCTCCTCTTTTTCACATATATTTTGGTCCTTATATAGTTCTTTTAAAAATTGTAATAAAATATGGTCACAGACTTACTTTTTGAGATATTAAGCAAAATTAGGCA
>JXSR01S071112.1:203423-216788 GCA_000969725.1 Ophiothrix spiculata
GTTGTATTAATAAAAAAACTCTTTGCTAAGAGGGCGACATAATGAAATATACATAGCAATATATGCTATTGCGCGTTGGCGTGAACCGTTACGATGAACGTGAGTTAAAAATGCTCACGTTTGTGTAACCCGTCCCGTGAAACGTGGTAATCGCAAACTCTCTATTGATTCTATGACCTAGATCTATTCATAGTTAGCTAATCTCTTCTTGCATTGATGGGTATGATTTACACAATGGTGAAATTGTACGTGGGAAAATGTTCATTCAGAATGAAAGTTTACACCATTCTTAAAAAACAATCATCATGAGATAAATTCTGAATGAAAATGTCTACAAACTACGAAAATGACGAAGTATATCTAGCGCTTTATAGGAGTTGTTGGCTACTGTATTTCATTCAGAAAACTTTCAAATTCTGATTTGAAGTCCCAAGAGTTTTGATTGTTATTCTGTAATGGTCTGCGACTATCATTTCCCTATATAGAACTCAGACATAAGGATTAAACTGGATTGAGAATCTGGATACTAATAGCACATTACTAATACGCATTAATCCACTCTGATCAGTCTCGGGATATCTTGAACACACGAGTTCATTGTGTCATCTATACTCTTGTACACTTCTTCGCAAGAGCAAAAAATTTTATCACCACGCAAATTCGATTTGTTGCGTAATCATGGATAATCGCCTTCCCCGCGTGACCGGAGTCTTCCATGCATTATACCACAGAGATGTAACACATGAACATTCAAATTTCCTGAAATGCGTAAAAATGTCATTCAAACAGCAGTTTCCTATTCTTTTGTACTTGGTTTAATTTCCTAAAAAAACTAATATTTTGAATAAATTTCCTGAATTCAGGAAATTTCCTGAAAGTTACATCCCTGATGGTTCAATTCATATGATATTGGGGTGCAAGGTTTATGTTTATTTATAGAAATGATAGAGTGTGTTCCAGTTTCAAGCTGTTCCACACAAGACACAAACCCATTTTGAAAACTAGTGTTTTCCAAGATCTTTGTTTGGAAAATAATAGGTTCCGGGTAATTTATAAGGAAATAAAAGCAATATAAGTTGGTTCCTTATGGTATGTGAAAGTTCTCCCCTAGTATCCACTGAACAGATCTTGAGTGAGGATGGACTGGGCAAAACAACTAAGCAATTTATCAGGGCAGGATTTTATGGCATAGATGAAGGGTAACTTGACACACTCAACACCCAAAACACATTCCTACTCTGAGAAGAGCCTCTATTTTAAAATGGGCTGGTTGAAAGGTGGCTATCACCAATCACCATATCACTGTAAGCTACCGGGGAAGCTGGTGTGCAAACTATCAATGTCCATCCATGGAGCCGTGGAGTTCTCCAGTATCTGGGATTGTTCATATAATTTGTCCTATCCTTGAGGTTAGATTGTTGCTCCAAGATTTATCTGGTGAAGCTGGTGTGCAAACTATCAATGTCCATCCATGGAGCAGTGGAGTTCTCCAGTATCTGGGATTGTTCATATAATTGGTCCTATCCTTGAGATTAGATTGTTGCTCCAAGATTTACCTGGTGAAGCTGGTGTGCAAACTATCAATGTCCATCCATGGAGCAGTGGAGTTCTCCAGTATCTGGGCTGTTCATATGAATGGTCCTATCCTTGAGGTTAGATTGTTGCTCCAGGATTAACTTGAGGAAGCTGGTGTGCAAACTATCAATGTCCATACATGGAGCAGTGAGTTCTCCAGTATCTGGGCTGTTCATATAAATGGTCCTATCCTTGAGGTTAGATTGTTGCTCTGGGATATACTTGGGGAACAGTTTGTTCAAACAATTGAATCACATACCTAATCCCAGCCTAAATTCTTAGAGATACGTCGTTGATCCTTCTAAGGCATTTTTATCGTGGATGGTAGTGTCCTCTGAATATAGATAGATATCACCATATTTTCTACTGTAATCTTATTGTCACATCTGTCTATAGACTCCTTCATGGGTAATACCCATTGGGTATGCATGCATGTATGTCATGCAAGTACAGTGTATATTGATTGATTGATCACATAAAAGTATACGGTAATCACTATACGCTCCAGGGCGAGGCACTCATATTTGAAATTGACAGGGATTACCCTCATCACTAGACACATGAGTGCCTCCCCAGGAGCGTACAGCGAATATAGTATACCATATACCAATGCGTATACCTCTTCTATGTGATGTTATAAAGGAGTGACACAGGAAACCTATGCGATTCAATATCAGTTGATAACATGTAGATCACATATATTCTAATGTGGTACCTGTATGCCAATTTTTACCT
The DNA here is from genome assembly GCA_000969725.1 of Ophiothrix spiculata. NCBI lineage: Eukaryota > Metazoa > Echinodermata > Ophiuroidea > Amphilepidida > Ophiotrichidae > Ophiothrix > Ophiothrix spiculata. Next base: position 205,734 of record JXSR01S071112.1, read on the forward strand.
TCTTTGTTCATTGGCGTAGCCAGGGGGTGCACAAGGATTTATTGGGCACCCCGGGGTACGCAATCCTGGCTACGCATATGTTGTTAATCCCTGAGTGAATCGGAAAATCACAGGGAGAGTGTGCTCTACTGAGCCACCCTGCTCCCCTCAAATGCTTTATAGGGGCTCAATTAGTAGAGCGCCTTAATCAATTTTCAGATAGCTCCCCTAATGTTGATAAGAGCTTCTCCTCAGGCTGGAAATTTAAAATGGAAGTCCCTGAAATCATGATGGGAACATAAACCAACACTGACAGGCAACCAAAGCTTTGTACTGATTGAATGAACTCAAAATGAAACTCCCCTCATGCCAACTTGCCTGAAATCGAGATGACACGACATTCAGACACATGAATAACATACTCTGAGGAAACTCCATGTGAACACAACTTATGTAACAAATAATTATGTCAGTACTGTTATGGCTGGGTCACTGTGAAAACCACATTATGTACACTGCCGCTATAAAGTATTTCCGCACAAAACCTTTATTCAGTCATATCTCAAAAGGCGTTTATCCAATTTTCATCATTTTTTGACAGAGTCTATATTGTATAAATATCGAAGTAACTATTTTGGAATTGCATTCATTGCATTTGAAAATATGGCCATGGCATGTAATGCATATTACTAACTTTCGTCTGAACATAAAAAAATAATACATTTCTGCGCATTTGTTTTAAAACTTAAAAATTGATTAGTTACATAGTAATGAGATTTGTACTTGTGGTGTATTTGTATATGGTCCATGAAATCAGCCATTTTTATAGCAATGGAAGATCAAATATTAAAAGAAACATCAATTTATTCATATAAAATAGATAAGTTACCTACTAGCATGAATATTTGATGATTCTAGGTCGTTTAATATAAAAAACAAGGTTTCTGAACGCTTTTAATTGTGCGGAAATACTTCAGAGCGGTAGTGTATATGTTGTAATACGCCATGTGGACGTGCAGTTTGCAGGAGAACAAGGCCCGTAAAGAAAAAAATCCTCTGTATGACTCAATCTGAACTTAGGTTGCATGGCAACTATAATATTACTCTTGCACTATCTGGAATGATACTTCGTGTAAATTTTTCAGGATACATCTTGGAATTAGCCATGCAGGCAAGCAAAAGAAGATATCGTGTGTATCCCATCATGCATTGATGGGAAATTTTGTACAGGAAGTCATGTGAGTTAGTGATGAAACATGCCCAAAATGCAAGATTACAACAATTAACTTTGATTCATGGATATTTCATCACTAACTACTCACATGATTTCCCATACAAACAATCCCATAGGAAGCAATGCATGATGGGATACGCACGTACGACACTATCTTCTCTTCAGGCACAGGCAAGCAGTCTGGGATGTCTACAACAATTAAAGGGGTATTGGACAAGTTCAGCATCCCCAAACTTTTCCCCAAGCATTTTGTGATTTTTGCATCATTTGAAGTATAGACCATATCGATAATTGACATTATCCCGCCGTTGATGGGGTAAATCCACAGAACCGGGCGGGGAATCGGAACTCAGAACGAGTATGATAAACACACTACTTGGTCTCGCTCTGAGTTCCGTTCCCCGTCCGATTCTGTGGATTTACCCCATCAACGGCGGGAGTAGGTCAATTATCGATATGGTCTATAAGCGGTAATAATGACAGCATGCAGAGTTTCATTGTCAAATTCAAACCCTATATACCAAACTATAAACATATTCTTTTATTTTTAATTATCATTGTCGACAATGATAAATACTGCCCTCTATAGTGGAATTTTCAAAATTGGCCTTCTTAGGAGATCTAATGCAAACTCCAAATTACTTTTGATTTATCTGCAATCTATGATGTGAAAGGTATGTTTTACGAACAAATCTTTGGATCTTTCTTGATATATAGCATCAATAAATATGTTTAAAGAATAGCCTCATACCCAAGATCAACAAACAAAATTAAATTCAAATTGTTGACCTTTTTGTAGGTTTTGATCACAATTTTCCCTATATCTGGTAATTGACTGCTATTTTCTATCATATGAAGAGTAAATCATCCACAAATACAATTTCAAAATTTTGTCCAATGCCCCTTTAAACTTGAGACTAGTTAACTCAAGGAAAGCAGTTCTAACCAACCCAAGATATTTAAACTGGAGAATACCCTGCTCTATGTGAACTCAGCTTATATAGCAAATATGCCAAGACTATTTAACTGAAGTAATATTACCCTGCTCGTGTGAACTCAGCTTATGTAGCAAATATGCCAAGACTATTAAACTGGAGAATACCTTACTCCGTGTGAACTCAGCTTACGTAGCAAATATGCCAATCTAAATGACAGGCATTCATTGTATGATGACTGGGCTCCTTGTTAAGACCACACACACTCCACCCTCAGGAGGAGACCCAAGGGATGCAGGGGAAGAGGTCCATCTTCTCAACAAAATAACTCATCAACTATCAAGAACAACAACATCCTTCATGTCATTAATTTCTACTTCTGAACCCAGGCTTCTGTAATACAATTGATTATTGATCGCATACACATTTGATGGAAATAAAAAGAATGTTGAATCCATCACAGAAAAAAGTCATAGATGTTGAATATAGCAAATACAAGTAGAGGCACATCTATTTATGTATTGAATAGGCCTGTACCTCATCAATCTGAACACAAGAAAAGTTTTCAAATCATTGGGCTACAAACATGAATAGTTCAGGGTTAGATTGCAGTGGTGGATTTAGAGGGGGCGCAGTCTGTGCGCGCCCCCTCTTATTTGGGTAAATGTCAAGAAACTGCTGCTTTTTAATAATTTTATTCCTTGAAAATTAATAATTGTGTCAAGAACGGCAGCACATGCATGATTTTTAGGCATATTCGAACAGTTCTGCACCCTTAAACACCTTATTTTGTCAGAGCAACATCTGACTTTGAGTGGACGCCAAGGCGCTGTCAAAACTGCGCCCCCTCTTTTGAAAATTCCTGGGTCCGCCCCTGGATTGTTCAGTAAACCCATACAGGTCGATTTCGCTAAATGCATCATAGCTGTGACTGTATTTCATAAAGACGTACAAACCCATTGCAAGCAATGCATCACAAGGTAACCAAATATTGCAAGGGGAAAATTCAAACACATGGCAACATTGAGATGATCGTAAATTTGCAATAAATTAACGATGCGTTCGGTCTTACGATGCAATAATGATGCATTTCAGTGAATTTTTAGCCCTGCATCAAACCAAATTTTTGAATTAAATCTACACACTAGTCAAGTCACAATATGAACATCTGGATCTGGATTAGATACTACACAACATCCACATTTTAGAATGAAACCCGAAGGTGGACCAACGGCTTTATGTGACTTCCGAACCACAGAGCAATTATAGTAAAGTTTCTTGCCTGAGGAAACAAGGAGACATGGCAGACCGCCGGGTTCGAACCAACAACCTCTGAATTAAAGAGTCCTGTGCTTTTTAACTGATCGGCCATGCTCCATTTTCTGATTTATTAAAGTGGTTAAAATAGAAAAATAAATAGCATTTAATAGATGCCACTTTGTCAAAAAGTTAGAACTAGAATCTCCTTATAGTGAAAATGAAGCTTGAGTGCTTATGGGGCCTATAATTAGGTACAAGGATTAAAAATATTGTGATTTTTAAATTATGTGTAGGCCTATTTGGATGGCAAAAAAACAACAGTTTTAAAAGTAAATAAATTTTCAAATTTGCTTGATTTCAGGTAAGGAATTAGAATTCCATGATTTGTAGGGATAGGAGCCGGGATAGGAGTCTCCTGTCCTGGCAAGATAAATTATTAATGCCTTCTCTGTATTGGATAAAACTATAGGCCCCATACATTTAACTTTGGTCATTTATTATTTTAGTCATATAGCAATCAAAGTATCTACGGTATGTTTCAATATTGTATGAGACAAATTTTCCCTACATACCTTTGTTTCTGTGAAAATAAATCCCCATTAAAAATATCATTTTCACATCAGGAGTAAATGGACACCTATGATCATTTGGACTTGACCCATCTATAATCACAACCTGAAAACTTGACCTCAAGCTTGACCTTAATAACTCATCCTCACAGCACAGTTCCATAAATAGCATTCAACACTGACAGGCAATGATACCTGATGACTTGTGTAGCCATAGGGTTGGAGTATCCATTTTCAAAGAGGGCTCATGATGCAGTAAATAGGTAATAGGTAGTGTGAACTGTGCCCTAAGGAATTGTGATGCTGGCATGTTTTTGACTAAAAGAGGATATTTACTTTCTGTAAGACAGAGAGGGTTTTGTTTTAGAATTAAGTGAGAGAATGTACAATAATTTATAGAGTGGTGTTCAGATGGCTGTTGATTCCACAAGCTCACTATAATAATGCCCTAAAACTTACGTATAGGGCCTATACTGGAAAATGTGCACAAATTCTTTTTTTTTTTAATTGGAATATTCATTTCCCCATCCAAATGCTGCTTTTGAGGCAAAAACATCACCAATAAGGACCTATATCTATGTACAGATTTTTCCCCTTTCTTGAACAATGGTGATTTCTCGAAATTTGCTTATTTAGAATAACATCTGCACGTGTTCTAGATATTTATTTTGGACACCAGTTTATCCTAGAATTAGCAACACATTTTTTATCAGTGTCGCGATAAGTACTAACCTAAAGCACAAAGATGTTTCAAAACTTTGTATTAATAGAAAACTGGATGTTTGAGCATGATGCAAAAAGATATTGGTTGAGCTATGAGTTCCACAAAATATCGTGCGAGACAAGGGCCGTACAAAGGCATTTAAGCCAAAAAATTCCATCCAATTTTATCATTTTATGTTCAAATCTGATATTCTGTATTCTGTCCAATATCCCTGTCCAATTTTACTGTAGGCCTATATCGTACAGCTCAGAACATAACTCTTTGGGCTCCATGTTTTAAATATTTCAAGTTGAGACTGTTGTCTCAGATAAAAGGTAGAGGGTCCAAACTAAAACTTGTCCCTTGAAAAAAAATCACTGAATTCAGTACAAATCCCCCCTAAAAAAACAGGTTTGGTCAGATTGATTCCCACCAGCTGCAGCTACAATTCTCAAGGTCACACTTCTTTTCATCCCTATATCCATTTCCCTACTACATGTACATCCATACATCAATCAAAGATAGTAACGTCACACCAAAAATTGCAGCTTCATTACCAATTCTAGCTCCTAACCAATTACAAGTATCAATCAAATGGCAAGGAATACTTTTACAACTTGAACTTTGTCTGCAGAATGAGATCAATTAAAACTACTAAACCTAAATGTCATCTCTGACCAAACAACTGAACTTACAATTGAATATCGGAAAGCAAGAGTGACCCAAGTCCACTGGAGTAGTTTTTAAGAAAAACGAAGAAAATTCACAGTATGTCTGATGTTTTTGGTATGTCAATTTGGCTCAATTGCCATATGAAACATGATTTTCTTTAGTATTTGTGCTTGTAATGGTTTGCAGGGGTCATTTTAGACAGTGGACTTGGGTCAGTCTTGCATTCATGTGTGCTTTATGTGTTCAATTTTATGTAAAAAGGGGTGAGATCCATCTGGATCTAACATTTTGTGCAGTAATGCATCTATGCTTATGCTCTGCTTGTCTTGAGCCAAATTTCATTGATAAAATCAGTCGGAAAAAACAGTATTTTCACATATTTGCGGCGGAACTTTTCCTTAAATAGGTTTTTCGACCGCCATTTTGAAATGAGACTACCGATTTTCAATTTGTGCATGTTTTCTAAGCAATATAGACAGAACCTACACCAACACCAATTATATTCCAATTTAAAGAGAAATTTTGGCCGATAAGATGGTTTTGACTTTATGATACATTCAATAAAACAACAGTCCATCATGGATTTTGGCAACTTTTGAATACATATAGGACTTTTTGGGACACTTGCGGTGTGGATTTATTTTAGTCCTTGACACACAAGGTAGCTGAAGTTATAAAAAAGTCTCTCCTGTGTATAACTCATTTTTGAAAAAAAAGTGGACTCAAGTCTTGCATTCTGGTATTCAATAATTATTGTACGACCCCGGGAGGGCACTCAAGCATAACGGTGATACTGGACGCCAGAACTGCCGGACGCGCTGCTTGAGACCTCTTTTTTACAGCTGATGAGTGTCGTTTTTGATCTGAACAATAGCAACCGTGGCCAGTTCTGGGCAGTCAACCACCAGTAAGAGGACACATCCAAATTAAGCCATTGAGACTGGGTGTAGCTATTGGCAACCAGTAAGAACGGCCAGTTCTGGGTAGTCCACCACAGTCCACCACTTAAATATTTAAGTAGCTCTTACCTACCCAGCAGGCTCGAGGTTGAAATTTCAACAAAGATTTAAGGTTGAATCAATGTTGAAGTTTCAACTTCCATGTTGAAAAGTGAAAAAATATTTCAACTTAAAAAAAAAATGATTTTTAAACATGACCAAAATGTAATTTCATTCACATTTTTGCTCTATTTTGTTGAGGTGTTAATGATCTAAACAATTTCGATGAAACACTCAGTGAAACTTCACATACAGTGTAGAAAAGAGAAATTGAGAAAAAATGTGTGGTTTAAATTTCAACGTTGTAAACAGATTGAACATTCAACCATAGTTTGAAAAGACGTTGAAAAATGGTCGAGTTGAAACTTCAACATCTTTTCAACGTTAAAAAATGGTTAAGTTGAAACCTAAATGTTGATTTAGGTATTTATCACACCACAGAGTTGTTCATCGCGAAACAACAACGATGCATTTGCGTATTTTTATCACGCGAGGGTGGCTCTAGCAACCCGAGCGTGATAAAATACGCAGACGCATCGGATACAGAGTTGTTAATTCGCGATGAACAACTGTGTGGCGTGTTTGAATACCTTTCAACAAGGATAAATCAGGAATTACGGTACGCTCTTGTATAAGGAGACGGAGAAGTTGTTGAAACGTACAACATTGAAAGATGATTCAGTTTTCTGAAACTTAAGTGTTGTTTCAACGTTGAAATTCCATCTTGTGCCCACTGGGTTTAATATGTATAAATTGTGACTGTTCATTTCAAAGGAGCCGTATATGCAGCAAACTTCATTTTGCGCTACGTAGGTGAAAATGTGTCAAGGTCGTATTTTGACGAAATTGATATTTTTGACATGTTCACAATCCTTGTGCTTACTTCAAAACACCAGAAAAGTTTCATTTCAAAACATGATTGGAAATATGAAAAATATCTGTATATTTTGAGGATAATCAACAGAAAATATATGGCTTTCTGATCTTGGAACACGTTTATCTCAGTTATACATTTTACTCCAACAACTTTGACGGACCATAACTTGACTTCTGGAAATCAAGTGAAGTTCTTTGAAGTGTCATTTTAACCCTTAAAGCATGGTCTTTGCAGTTGTTTTAAAAAGTGAAAATGACAAAGAGGCTGCATTTACGGCTGGTTTGGGATGGACGGTCTTAATTAAGCAAACACTAAAATAAAAACAAGAGATTGATGCAGTGATATGATAGTTCCTCTAACAGACAAGCTTTAATCATTGTAACTGTGCTGCCCTCCAGCAGGCATCATCTGTAGGAAGACTCTTAGCAGATAGAGATGATATATATGCCAAGGAACTTATATAAGGGAATCTGGACTGGCCACCATTTTGAATTGACCACCGTGTAAATCCTATGGGATGGCAGCCTTGGATTGTCGCTGAGTTATTGTACCTTCGGCATTTTACATCTCCGCATGCAACACTTCAAGAGTCTTCAAAACAGACTAGCGGGAAAGTTGGTGAACCTTGATCAGAGCATGTACACGCTACTTGAAATGCAGACAGGGTTTGCACGTGAAGAAAACGCACACGCTGTGTATGCATCAAGTGAAGATTTACGTGATTTGCCTGGATATCGGGCTAAACTCTGAATATACCCAGAGGTACAACAATTTTGCTTGATAAGCGACAAAAGATGGCGGCGAGTCCAGATTCCCGTATAAAATTCCTTGATATATATATGCCCATGTACCACTGTCACACACTCAAAAAACTCTTTTAAAATGGAAACATTTGTACTGCGGTTACCTGTGAACTCATGATGGTAGGGAAGGTAGAAGCCCAAAGGAGAGACAAGGATCCTCAATATAAGCGTGCATCATGCTTCTGTCGATAAACTGCTCTTTTATCGCTGAGCCGTCACCAAAAGAACACCTGTCGTTTTTGAGTCGCACATAATAATCACCCTCCCCTGAATTTCAGAGCTTGTAAACCAAATAAACCCTTTTTGTTGCTAAAATGTTTATTTTTTCTACAATTTGTAGATCAGTGAATTCTCAAATGTAGGATTCATTGTGTCCTCATAATTGACACCAATACTGATCATCTTCTAAACCGAATGACCACATTGTATCATCCTTCACCCCATATATGAATGCCCCCTACCAATGAGAGAGAGGGAAAAGGGATAAGATTTTCAGAAAAATTTGATATTCCTCTGGGTTTACGCATAAACCCAACAGGCAAACTACAAAAACTCAGAAAAAAATTCAAAACTTGGTGAAGACCCAATATTTAAGCATTTTAAGTGTCATTAACTCTCCATTTGACCGAATTAGTCAAGAAGGAATATCGCAAACGAATGTCTCTCGGGTGAGCTAGTGTCTTTGGACGTCAAGCCTAACGACATTGCAGAAGATCTTATAGCCTACGGCAAGTTGAGATCAACACTGTATACCTGAAGAAGACTGACACGGATAACGTTCAGGTTCTCATTACTCCCAAATTGAGCTTCATGATCATTGGCTGAAGCCCCCGCAAGATTGTAAAAATCATGTAAAATCAGCCTGTTTTTAATGCTTTTTACCATTCACTCCCCTTCAAAATTGGCAAATACCCTTGACCTCCCTCCCCACCAGAAAAATCCTGGGCACGCTAGTGATAATGGTTCACCATTCAACAGGTAAAGCTGTTTGCAATCACTCTTCTAGAATCTGTAGCTTCATAATGTCACAAAATTACGCTCACAAAATTGTTTCCATTATTGTGAGTGAATTCAACGAGGTCTATGTGGTACAGGGACACATATAAACCTGGCAGTAATTAAATTAAACCATATAAAATAAATCATATGGCCCTTGAGACTTGATTTCTGGTTTTACCGTTACCCGCCGTCATTTTGATATTGCCGCCGTATTTATAGTTTCCAAGAATCTTGAAAAAAAATTCTGTCATTTTTCATTGATTTTATGGCGTTTGAAACGTCTAAACTGGGCGTATGATCACGAAGGATTATCGTAACATCACTTCCTGTAGATGTGGATTTGGGTGTTTTAAAGTAAATGCAGGTGTTAATTTTAGCGTAAAATAAAATTTGTCTTAATAATGAATAGATAATGAAAAAGTTGCCTCATTTAGCGGCGAAAAAATGTTTTGCTAAACCGGAAACCAAGTCTCAAGGGCCTAATCTGTGAGGTTAGCAGATAACCGCCCAGGGTTTGAGCACCGTTTTAATGTATAAATATAAAGATTTTCAGTTACAACTGATGCTTTATTCTTTTTATTTGACCATTAGGCCTGGGCAGCAATGATTTACCAATCATGCTTGACCATTAGGCCTGGGCAGTACCAATCATGCAGTCAGGTGCGCCGTTGTTTCCTTCAGCAAGCACAATATGCCAATTGTTTTTCTTTTCAAGAACGGCACAAAAATGCACCTTGGATTTTAAAATAACGGTAGCATGTTTCACATGCAGGCTCAAAAAGGGGGGGATTCATTAAAAATATTTACTGAAAAAGTTCAAACAATGCATGAATAGACATCGAAAAGCATCACATCTGTATTTGGCAACAAGTAGCGACAGATAGTTGCGGCTTGGGGCAGGGGCGCTTGTCACCAAGACACAGACGGTACACATACATGACAATTCTACAATAAAAGGTCACATGTTTAGTTTTACCTGGCCTACGGTAAGTTGGTAAATAATTGGCAACCCCCTGCCTATTGACAAGTACGCAATACTTAAGCCTCATTGAATCTCCCGCATAACATTTTGGCCCCTGATGATGCTAAGCTAACTGGGGGCTCCAAGCCAAGAGAAGATATTGTGTGTATCCCATCATGCATTGCTTCCAATGGAATTATTTGTATAGGGAATTATGTGAGTAGTTAGTGATGAAATGTCAATAAATCAAAAATTGTTGTAATCTTGTATTCTGGGTATGTTTCATCACTAACTACTCAAATGACTTCCTGTACAAAATTTTCCATACGAAGTAATGCATGATGGGGTACACATGATATCTTCTCTTGTCCAAGCCAATCAAGTTCCAAAATTTCCTTGTGAAGAGGTTTGAAATTGCATTAGCACCATCATCAAAATTCAGTAACAAAAAGGAGGCTTGATAAATGTGCGCTAATGACAGCGCACAAGTGAAGCGGGAGATCCAATGAATGATAAACTGAGCATGTGCGCACCATCACGAGGCAGGACGGTAGACAAATCCTGGGCTGTTATCTCTCTCTCAAGGTGCTTTGCTTTCCTCCCAGTTTGTGTCACCCTGTCGTGTCATGCTGTAGCTAGTCACAGTTGTCTATCTATAGGCCTATCAAAATTTCATTGGACAGTTTAAACAAAAATCCAGGGTGCTGGGCCCCACTGTTTGTAAATGCAACCCTTACCATGTATTGTTATTTACACTGTCCAAATTTTTTTTTGTTCTGCCTATAGCACAGCTCACTGGTAGAATTGACCAGATAGCCAAACAAATGAACTTCATTTTTATGTTTGCAACATGCCATTATGACAAAGCTCGAAAGTAACCAACCAATTTCTTGGCTTTTCTCTAAATTGTGCGGTTGACACGCATTTCTGGTCATCACAGCTTTGCGACACCCATGACTGTCAACCAGGTTGACGCTTCACACAGATCATCATTCATGTGTGATGATTGTGTACCAAGCGGATCTTTTTTTTATTATTATCTAATTTTGATTGGCACAAACTGTC
>JXSR01S071112.1:257019-270182 GCA_000969725.1 Ophiothrix spiculata
ATTATAACCTGTTTTTCTTACGTGATTCTACCCTATGTGATTATACCCCCTCCCCCGGTCCTTATCAACCTCACTAAATCCAATCTGTCTACCCCTATGTGATTTTCAACTTTATTCAAGTAATCACAACATACCATGAGCTCCCAATCTTATATCAGCTCTATTTACTTTGATCCAATGCAATACTCATCAACTGCTCTTTCTTGAGCTTGTTCGTTCAACTCAACTCAGCTCAGTTGTGACATATTTAGACTTATTCCACATTTTCTACTGTCAGCAGCGTTAGGGCCATTAACTGAAAACAAAAATGACAGTAAGGCTGCGATCACATAGAACTATACGGTATATGCTATTCGCTATAAGCTCCCCGGGGAGCAATTCATATTTGAAATTGACAGGGATTATCCTCATAACTAAACACATGAGTGCCTCCCCAGGAGCGTATAGCGAATATCGTATACCCATGCATATACTTCTATGTGATTGCAGCCTTAGAGAAGGGTAGAAGAGTTGAAAAGGCAACACATGATTTTACACTGGTTTCCAAGCAATCGGCAGTCACTCACCAATTATACAAAATTGATTTCACTTCAATTTACAGTGTATCACAACATAATCAAGTGCTACTATCAATAATTCATTTCATCTGTGTCCTGATCAGAGACACTCAAACCAAGCTGTCTTCCTCTACTTGAAGCCACACTTCACTCATGTAATCACAATTAATTAAATGTTATTCACAACTACATTATTACGCTATGTGACAGATACCCTGAAAATATTATCACCAACATTATTCAACATCGCACACACACTCCCGGTCAAAAGTGTTTTCGCACGCTTATATACGGGCAAAAACCTAATTATTACATCAAACAACCAAGACTCTTAAAAAATTCATGTTTTTTATAGATGCCATATGTATCCAATATAAATATTCCATGTTTCCATTTGTCTCTTCCATCACCATAAAAATGGCTGATTTTCTGAACTATTTTTATATACAAATACACCACACAAAATTTTCTGTTTAGTTTATTATTCAATGGTCGTTATCACCATGTAACCATAAACAACATTTCCAGGTTATAAATGTCCTAACAAATGTGCAGTTACGTATTTAAACTTCGTTTTGAATGTGCAGAAGAAAGTATAAAGTATGTTTAGCACGCCATATTTTTAAATGCGGTGAATACAATTCCTGTTGAGTTCTTTAGATCTATATATAAAATATAAGATCCGAAAAAAATGATGCAAATGATGAACGGTTCTCGAGATATGGCTGGTTAAAGGTTTTGTGCGCAAACACTTTTGACCGAGAGTGTAACCATCCTCATTATAATCACACAGATCATAATGATGAGGACCCTTCTTATTGAACAAAATGTATTCAAATTCAAAATCCTACTTGTTAATCATCAAACAAAAGTTCTTTCATTCACGCTATGATTACATTTAAAGGAGCCCAGTCTGACTGGGTCAGAATTTTTCATGCTTTTTGAGATTTTTGTACCAAAATATTTCTATTTTTCTAGTATCAAATATGTGAAATTTTACGGCTGAAACATGGCCCGTTTTGGAGATATAGGTTAAACTACATCTCTTTATGGTAACCATAAAATTATAAACCAAGTGAAATATATGCAACTGTAAAATACAAAATTGTTTGTAAAATCAAACCGGCTGGGCTGATTTAACGAAAATTTGAAATTGAAACATCTCAAGTGATGATCTTTCATACAACAATAAAAACTCAAATTTGAAAAATCAGACTATGTACCTTTAAGCTTCAAAACAATTGTACTGCGCAACATAATTGCAAACTGCACTACAATTTAATATACTCCCCTACGACAGACAAAGCACAGATATAATTTTTTTTTTCTCATCAAGTTCTGCAATTTGCATCAAATATAGCATCACACACAACGACTTCTCATCATAATCACACAAATTAAAACACCTTCCCAAAGAATAAATCAAGAATCTAAGATACGATTTACATGCTGACGTAAGACTGAACTGTATGGTGAATGGGCTTGTAATAGCAAAGTCCTATGTACTCATTTCATTCAAAATGCAACTATTTTTATGCCTCAATCCGACATTTGACGTCACTCTGGTAACAGTCAAGCGTAAACTGTCTTGTTCAATAACGCTGGATTGAATAGTGTTCTTGACTTGGCCTTTCATACCCCATGATCCAATGTCCCCTCTTTTTGTCTGCTTACACTGCTAGTTTGCTCTGGGTATACTTGTTTGATTAGACTAGCCAAGTGTATCCCATCATGCATTGCTTCCTGTGGGATTGTTTGTATGGGAAATCGTGTGAGTAGTTAGTGATGAAATGCCCATGATAGCCAATCAAAGTTAATTGTAATCTTGCATTTTGGGCATATTTCATCACTAACTACTCACATGACTTTGTGTACAAAATTTACCATAGTAAGCAATGCATGATGGGATACACACGATATCTTCTCTAAGACTAGCCCATGGATGCTAAAAATAGATCACTGGGAGAAATATTAGTCAGGGTGAATCCTACATCTAACAATCTCGTTGAGATATAAATAGCTCCTCAGAGGGTGTGGGCATCGGTTAGATTTTACAACTGTTTTGAAATTAACAAACGACAAGATAAAACTCAATATAAAATGGGAGTTAATTAAATTACAATTGGTAATATTCTTGACGAAACATATTTCAGACACAGTTCACAGCTTTTGGAATCCCAATTAAAATACCGCTCAAGTTGAAAAGAATAATTTCACTGTATATTCATACTTTATTTAAACTTTTCATATCATAATTTTGAATATTTATAATATTTGTGAAGAATGAATTCACTTCTGCTTAATTTCTTTCCTTAATGATTGCATCTTTCACAGCTACAACAGCTACATTTGTGCAAATTACATTTTCCAATTATTTCTCGTGGCAAATCAATTATCGTTTCATCATTTTCATCTCGGCTTGTTCATCAATCCGCATCAAATATTTTATTACACAGCATGAATCTCCTCATAATCACACAAATTAAAACACCTTCAGAAAAACGAAATAGCAAATCTAAGATATGGTTTACATGATGACGTAAGAGGACGAGTACTGCAAGGTGAATGGGCTTGTAATAGCAAAGTCCTATGTACTCATTTCATTCAAATGCAACTATTTTTATGCCTCAATCCGACCTTTGACGTCACTCTGCTAACAGTGAAGCGTAATTTGTCTTGTTCAATATCAAAGATTGATCATGTTCTTGATTTTGCCCGTTTGATCCAATTTATTCCCCCTTTTTGTCTGCTAACACTAGAGTTAACTATTATGTATATTTACTTGACTAGACTAGTAGATGGGTGCTAAAAATAGATCACTGGGCGATATATTAGTCAGAGTGTACAGGGTCTCAACCTTAATCCTGTCACAATGCTATAAATAGCTCCTTAAACAAGGCACGTGTGTTAGTCAGGTTTTACTAGGACGGATTATAAATAGTACATCACTAATGCTTTATAAAATCAAGTATAAAATTCCCTTTAAAAGGGAAAGTCAGACCACATTATTGGAAACAGTGCTTCGATTGTTAACCACATTGCTTCTCATAAAGCGGCGTTCACACCAAACTTGGCCGTTTGACTTCCTCGAAAAACAAGAAATACATTAAAAATGCACTGAAGACAAAAGTGCATTTGGCACTTAACTTTCATTTAACAATTCACGGTATCTCCTTATACAAAAACAAGAGCGTACCGTTGTTGATTGGTGATAAAATCCACAGTTGATATTCAAAATAGCATGTCACGTACAGTATTGCATTTACGGGAGTCCATTTACGCAGTACACATAAGTCGGCGCACAGCTCTTCGCACATCAGGAACTTTTGAGTATGTGCAAGGCTTGGTGCTTGACAAGTGTAAGATGGCAAAGCGTCGAACATTTAAACTAACATTTTGCTTCAAAATCTGCTAAATGTTTTATGAAGACAGATTTTGATAAATTGAAAACATTGGAAATCTTATTTCATTCTCAATACTTTTAAAGGTGTAGGATCCGATCACATTCTCATCCTCCAGGGCTCAACCGGAAGTAGTATATTTTTAGATGCCAAATGAAAGCCCATATTTTTCTGATTATGAATCCAAAATTTTGCCTTCAAATTCTGTATGGTTTCGGAGATATAGCATAAAATATAAATTAATTGGTATACCTATTTTTCATTTCTTTTGTTTTTACATAACAGCCTCATCCCCAGGGTTGCATACTTTCTTTTGCCTCTCAAGAGAAAACAAGGCAAGTCAATCGGTTAAAAGTAAATTATACACATCCTAAAATACGAACCTACACCTTTAAGACTTCGTGAAAACTTTTATCAGAAAGAGTTTCATTGTTGAAAGGTAAGCCACCCTCATGCAATAAAAATACACAGATGCAGGATGCATCGTTGTTGATTTGTGATGAACAGCTCTGTAGCATGTTTGAATACCTAAATGTCCTCATTTTTGTGGCGCATTGTATTAAAGAACTAGTTGAGAACCCTGGTTTAGCGATATGACTTAGTGTGTATCAAGCACATGAATGATCATAAAATGTGTTCTATTACCAGGAAAGTGGATCAGTTGTGGAAATTCTGACTTTATCAATTAAACCCAAGAAATAGTAAAAATGTGATATTAACAATTTTCAAGCCCATGTTACAGTTATCTGAAAACTACGTGAGTAGAAGAACATTTTAAATTTGTTCTTAAAAACTCACTGTATCTCCTATAAAGGACAGTACCATTGTAGATTTGCGAGGAACCCACAGTTGACATTCAAATTAGCATGTCACGATCAGCACAGCGCTCATAGAAGAGTCATCGACCAAGCTCCAGCCAAGACGGCAAGCCATAGCAGACAAAATGCGCACAAGCATTAACTATGAGATGTATTGCTGTGTTATAAAACTTGCATGGGTTTTGTTTGTTGTGGCATGCCAGCTTGACCTGAGATTAGCAAACCTACTTTCTTTAAGTAACTTTAGCATCATGCAATACGCTTTAAAAAAGTTGTTTATTAATCACCAGCAAAGTTCTATTTTAAAACCTATAACAGGAAATATGAAATATATATTTGAATATTATTTTATTATTTTTATTTATTATATATCTAATGACCATCAACCTAAAACATACGGCTTACCGATCTTTGAATTTGTTTATCTCAGTTTTACCTTTCATTCCATTGCAAACTTTGCTTTGCTAATATTAAAAAAAAGATAGAAACAACTGGAGTAGGAGGCCACATTTGCGGCTCATCGGGAGTGGACACTACAAGGGGTTTGGAGGTCCAAAGACACCTTTTTTGACAATCAAGACAAGACTAAAATTTGGATTTGTGTCTGCCCAAAGGGTCTAAAATTAGCCCCAAATTGACTATTTTGTTTGGAAATCCTATCATTTTGACTGTTTCTTGTGTAGCAGTGTGGTGATTGGACCTCAAGATGTCAGAGCTCAGCGCTATATTGGCTTACCTTAATTGGTCCTATCATGCATTTCGTAGAAGACCTGAAAAGATAAAAAGGAAAATTAATGAATTAGATGTTTTGCAACATTTATCTTTAATTTAATACTGTATATTTAAAACCCCTCACAGCCTCTGCGAAAAATAAGAGAAAAAATAATTTGCTCAACCATGATTAGCCATGGTCATGCTAGACTTGGTTCAAGTCCTTGTGGTGCTTTTGTCCGAGTTAGAAAGCCAATATAGTTCTATGTGAATTTCAGCTTTTTATTGTATATTTCAACAAATTTAAATCACTATTAAGCCTGCAAAATATATAAAACAAAGAGGCCAACAAGTTACAAAAGCAAGGTAAGAAAACTTCAATTTAATAGCTGCAAATCCTAAAAAATCATTAAAAGTACAGTGTAGGTCTAACAAGTTCACCCCCATAATATTACAAGATGATAGTAAATACCAGCTCCCATCAACAAGTAGCTACAAGCTACCCCACCTCACCCAAAAGAAAAGTTATATAGAAAACCCTAATTATACCTGATAAATAATTGAATTCAAATGTTCACTTGAAGTGCCCAGTTATTAAATTTTCTCATAATACATCCTAAATCCTACAAATTTGCCCTGAATAAGGTCATATCATTAATGTTCTACTCTGGATTCTTATTTCTGTGCTTTGATGGGAACAAGATAGACCAATGTATTATAGAAACCTTGTAAACAAATTGAACCAATAGAGTGCCATGGTACTGGTAGCTCATGGTGATACTAGAAATACAGTACATAGACTTTAGCCCCTTCAAGCCTGGATCCAGGCTATGGTCATGCATGGTGGTGCCATAACATAGTTGATTTTTATACAAATGCGTTTGTTCTCTTGTACCTCTTTGTAAAACAAATTCATACAGCAAATGTCAAGAAATGTTGCATCTTAGGGTAGGTAGTTTTGAAATCTAGGCCTACTTAGGTTTTACTGATGGATTGTGGGACCTGGTGTTCAAATGCTGGGGGTACAGAACACATCACAGTAAACAGTCACCTTAATACCCCGTTCAGACACACTAAAAAGTCGTCTTAACTTGATATCAAGTTCATTTTTAATTTCAAACATGACCTTGGATTAACGAAAAGTAACTCGACTTACGACTGTTCACACATGCGCTACGATTTTGAAGTCGAATTGAAATGAACTTTACTTGTTCCAGGTCAATGCGCTGTAGAAGTAAACACAAATTCAACTCGACTTACGATGACATGTGTTCACACATACGAAGAGTCATCGGAAGTCGACATTAATCGAGTTACATAGAATTACTAACGCGACTTAACTTGCTTTTTAGCAAGTTGAAAATTCGATGTAAGACGACTTTTTGAAAGACGACTTAAGTTGACTTAAACTGTTCACACACAAGTGAATTTTGAACTCGATATAATTCGAATACGACTAAAGACGACTAAAGATGACTTTTTGGCTCTGTCTGAACGGGGTTTTTGATAGAAAGAAGCATTATCATCCACCACCTCTACAAAAAATTGAATTTTGAAAAAGGTTTTGTGTCCAAAAGGTTCCTAAATAGATTCCAGCATCTCCCCGTTTCAAATAGTCCCGACTACATTCCTCAAAACATAAATTTACTGAGCAGAGTTTCAGCAAACAAATTGTGCCACCAGTTTCCTCCAAAAAATATTTCATAATTCAACATTTTTCAAAAAGGTTTTGTGTCCAAAAGGTTCCAAAATAGGGTCCAGCATCTCCCAGTTTCAAATAGTCCCGGCTACATTCCTCAAAACATAAATTTACTCAGTAGAGTTTCAGCAAACAAATTATGACATCAGTTTCCTCCGAAAAATATTTCATAATTCAACATTTTTCAAAGGGCAACAACCCTTTAATCCCACTGGTGGTGAACATGGTTAAGCCATATTTAATTCTCATTAATACAAGGGATTTCAGGACTAGTTATAAAACTTTTCCCATAAGAAGTAGCTGTGAAATCGCCATTGAAAGGTTGATAACCTGAGACAGAGCTGGACAAGAGAAGGTATCATGTGTATCTCATCTCATCATGTATTGCTTCCTAGGGGGATTTTTGTACAGGAAGTCATGTGTGTAGTTAGTGATGAAACATGCCTAAAATGTAAGATTACGACAATTAACTCTGATTTATGGGCATTTCATCACTAAATACTCACATAATTTCCTGTACAAACAATCCAATAGGAAGCAATGCAATGGGATATGCAGGATATCTTCTCAAGCTGGACTGCACCTTTAACAATGGCTTGCATATGATATGCCTGCAACATTGTGACTGCATACAATGCCTAAACAATAAAAAATAAGTTGTAGTGTTTCATGAAAATAACATAGAAGACAGACAGATAAATGTGAAACAAAAATTATTTTTAATTTGGCCTAATACTATAGTCATGAGATGGAAATCACGAGCCAGCCAAGAACACTGGCCCGACTGTATACATTAGCCTCCAAGTTTCAGATCTATCAGTGACAAAAAACAGTCTAACCTATGGAAAAATTCATGATATGGAAATCTCACTTGCATGGCAATAGCCATGGTCTTAGCCAAGAGAAGATATTGTGTGTATCCCATCATGCATTTCTTCCAGTGTGATTGTTTGTATGGGAAATCATGTGAGTAGTTAATGATGAAATTCCCATAAATCAAAGTTAATTGTTGTAATCTTTCATTTTGGGCATATTTCATCACTAACTAGTCACATGATTTCCTGTACAAAATTTCCCCTAGAAAGCAATGCATGATGGGATACACACAATATCTTCTTGTCTCAGCTGGCATGGGTAATGTCTGATTGTTGTATTTCTTTTCAAATCTTTGCCTCAAGATGGGTTCTTTTTTCTTTTATTTAAAGTGACTAGCCCAGATTTCACTTATAATTAAAAAAACTTATGAAAATGCTCAAAAATAAAGCATGAAGCGACATCAAAAAAGTACAAAAATCTGCACAGAAATGGCTCAAATTGAGAGAGAATTATTTAGCGAATTATCATTACTTGACTGTTAATAAAGAATGTTAGGACCCTGATACAAACCTATTACTACTCTAAATTTGGTAGTCCATATTGTTCTCTCTGAATTTCCTATTCTTTAAATTTTGAAAATGGAAAGCTTACGTTGAATTATTCTGAACTTAACATCAAAAGATCTTTAGTTCAACCAAGATAGTACAGATGCGGCGATACTACTGCAAACCCATCATCTGACTTTTCCCCGCATTTTTTTCCTTTTCCTAATCCTCCTGATAACCGTCTGCTCGCTATGCAGGCCAACCACCTGTATCTCGGGAGCAAATGCAGGTTGCCATGGTTACCAACAGAAATTGAGATAGGATGATGGCCGAGGGGAGCTTGGCCATTCAGTCGTCTTGGCAATAAAGGTCTCTTGGCTCATAGGCTTTGACCAAGCAAATGCATAGCGAGTCACTTGTATGCATTTCAATGTAAGGTCGAGTAAAAAAATAAACATGTTTCTCGTCCCCTCCCGCATCGTTTTTTAAGGATTTTGAAAAATATTTTTCATGCATAACTTATTTGTAGAAAGTATTTGAAAAGTTTAAGTCTGTGCAATAGATTTGCTTCAGTTCAATAAGCATTTTAAAGCATATTTTGTTTTGATCAACCCTCCAGTATGTCCAAAACTCAAAAATAAAAAAGACCTCCTCCTCTTCCAATAACACATCTGGTATCGATACACTGGGTGAGAATTGGCCATTAATGGGCGATTTTGCATTTCCATTGAAATAAAAAAAATAAGTACCTCTTCCTCCTTTTTTTTTTCAAAATCCCGGACGAGAAACATGTTTTATTTTTTACTTGGCCTAATGCAGGATGAATTTTACACTTTTTCATATCACGGCTATGTGTGAATTATTTAGTGTGTTTCACATGTTTTAAAAGATCAAGTATTTACTATTACTAGGAACAAGTTGCACTAGTGCTACTTACTAGGGGAAAGAGTTTTGCAATCATGGTAAAATAGGGTTTTTCGCAACTTTGTCTTCTTACATGTCACATGCAAGCTTTTTCTTAAGCGGGCATTGGGCGATTTTTACCCTATGGTTCCCTACTTTTTGAGACCCAAAACTTTTTTCCAGATATTTCAGGATTTTGACATCATTTGAAGATTTTGTGTTAAAAATAAAAGCATGCAAAGTTTCAGTGTCAAATTCAACCCTATATATCAAAATACTTAGGTTTTCTTTCATTATTAATTATCGTTGTCGACAATGAGTTGAAATCTTAAAATTGGCTTTTTAAAAAGATCTAATGGAAAATTGATTTTTATGCATTCTATGATGTAACATATTTTAGGTACCAAAATTAACCTCTTATCTGACCTAAAGCATCAATATACCTTTTGTAGAACAGTCTCATACCCAGAATAATATGCAAAACAAAAATTTACTTCATTTTTTTGATGTCTTGATTCTTGAATTCTCAGTATTTGGTAGTTGAAAGTTATTACAGAAAATACCAAGTGGAAATCACCTGCAAATGAAATTTTGTCCATAGCACCTTTAAATAGTCCAATTTGGTTAGCATTTTTTAAACTTTCTGATATTTTGGTGCCAAAATACAATACAGGCCTTTAAGTTGTGTTATTTGTTTTAAGGTAGGTAGGCCGATCTGGTAAAAAATTGAACATATTTTTTCCATATTTGAATGAAGGGTCATCACCTACATAAAGCAACTATCAAGTTACCCTGTACATTTATGTACCTTGAGCCAACTTAATGCTACAAACAAAAATGTGTCTGAGAGTGACCCATAGAAACATACTGGATATTTATACTTGCAAACAAAATATCCAAGTAATTCATTGCTATTTTAACCATATCTCTTCAACACAACATAATATGGCCATGAAAATTTACAGGGGTTATGAGAAAAATATGCTCTTTCATCTAGTATCAAAATCTCCAATTTTATTTTTTGAATGAAATTTATCAGCATACACTCCTTTAAATAGCTCAATTGGGTCAGCATTTTTTAAACTTTCTGATATTTTTGGTACCAAAATACAATACAGACCTTTCGTTGCATTATTTGTTTAAGTGAATATTTCCTGCGTCTCAAGCTGAGCCTCTCAACTGCGGCAGGCAGGGAGTCCTGTTTACAGGTTGCATCTCTATCATGCCATCACATCTTACTGGCCAACCTCCCTCCATCAATGTAGTCCAGCTACAAAGATCCAGGTTTTCTTTTCTGCTAATTGAAGGTATTAGCCAAAATCATCTACGTGAACCCTAAACTTTCTGTGACATTACTTATGCTTTGAATTATTAGATCACCGGGGATGTGCAAATTAAATGATAGAGTTTCTAGAATTAAATCTCAAAATTGGAACTTCTTTTTTTCATCTAACAAACCATTTTTGGTAAAGATATTGTGCTTTTGAGTATTTGGAAAATGAAATTGAGAAAATTTGAAAAAGAGCTTAATCTGTATTTACTAGACTAAACCAATCTTCACCACAGGCAACCCAATCTTGTACAAAAATGAGTCTCAAAATATGTACCTGGATGGCCTACTCCCGTTGTCATTTGCCCCCGGCCTACGTAAATGCTCCGTGAACATGGTGAGGGTGATTAAAATACTAATAATAGACGTTTAAAAAGACAACTTCTTTTCACTATTCATGTTGTTTCTTTATATTTTCAACATTTAATATTCAGAGCAGCTATTGAAGAGAATTCCCAGCAATACAAAAACAATGAGTAGGCCTACACATCCTATCTGTAAGATATTCAATTGAGTGCAAAAGATGCTTTCTTGAAAGAAAAGCTCCAAATTTCATTCAAAATGAGAAAAGAAAAGTTCTTCAAAATACAACACTTCCAGCAGATTCTAAGGATTCTACTTTCATCTCTGATTAAAATCAACCGATCGCAACACCAAAATCTGGTAAGGAGCACTTTTAAAAGAAAAACAAGACAAACTTTGTGCCATATCCATGTTGTCCAACCTACATAGTAATTGATTAATCACTGTAGTCAAGTATTTTGCCTGTATTGTGCCATCAGTCATAAGGCAGCCATGACAGCAACTCAAAATACAGAGTAACAGAGTTAATAAATCACTGCAGTCAAGTATTTTGCCTGTATGGTACAAGCAGTCACAAGGCAGCCATGGGAGCAACTCACTGCAGTCAAGTATTTTGCCTGTATAGTACCATCAGTCATAAGGCAGCCATGGGAACTCAAAATAACCACCACTTAATAACTAAGAATGCTCCCACTGTATCAAGCGCTTCCCTGCCCTGCCAGACCGGCAACATTAGCATGGAATTACAACTATTCCACTTATTCCCATTCACAATTTGTGCAGGCCGCAATTCGCCCTCCACTTGACTGGCTCTGTCAGACCTCATTTCCGCTTCTCCACTGCATGCTCTCTACAAGCCATCAAACAAACAAAAATTGGGTCTTTTCAAGATTTGTTATCCTATCCTATACTATTTTATGTCTCAATGCCAATTATAGGAGAATGTTACTATCTACCAGTCCTCAAGCTAATAGAGCATCTCGATCGTTGTATACACCCATGGCATACCCAGGGTGTATGGGGGACTTTTGCCACTAAAATGGGCCAGGAAAACCATCACAGGACTATAATGTAATTATTGAAAACCAATTTGTTCAAGGGAAGGAAACGACACTGAGAGAATTAACATACTGAGATACATTTATAGACTATATAAACTTGAAGTAATAAGGGGGCTGTTACAAATTTCAATATTACTGCCCCACGGTCAAGTCCCTGCTATGCTTGTTACAGTAGTGGGGGCAGGAAAAGGAGAATGATAGCTGCATAAAGATTATTATGTTATGTCAGAAATTTCATGTATGGTTTTGGAAGGAGATAACATTTTTTCATCAAACATAGCACAAATTAGCATCTAAATCATAACATAATGAAGTTTATCTCTCTAGTCAATTACAATTTTATGTGAAAATGATAGAAATTAAATTATTTTGATTTGTCATTTCCATTTGATTAATAGAAAATAAGTTATCATGAATCCAAATGAAAAAAAAAATAAAAGTAATCTATCACCAATTCAAATAAATAGTAACTCAAATTTTATAGGAAAATATACTGCATTATCTTCAATACAATAGTGAAATCTCTGCAAGACATTAGTTTACATTTTACACTGTTTTGTACTGAAAAAAAAACACAATCTTCTGATTTTGTTTTTGTCAATTTGTTGAGAAAAATTGTGAAAGGGTTGACCTTTCATTGAAAAAATCAAACATGCACACATTTCTTGTATAGAAAAGATTTTTCAATTTTTAACAAAAATACAAGCCTAACAATCACTCAGCTTGATTGCATGAGTAAACTTAGGCAAAATAAAAAAATCATGTTTTACATTCTCGTTTAAAAATGAAAGGATCCTTTTTAAGTACCTGTATCATTTTAGTGGGAAATGAGCAAAATCAAAAGATTTATTTACTTATTGTATGTAAAGGGTTCTAGGTGTTGATAACCTTAAAAACCTACGTGATCAAAAGCAAAGTTATTACAATCTTAAAATTTTGAAACATACTTTTTGGTAAAGGTGGGTCTGAAATTTAATAAAAACTACCAAAAAAATCCAAGCAATCCTTAAATATTAAAG
>JXSR01S071112.1:283565-296889 GCA_000969725.1 Ophiothrix spiculata
ATATGGTCAAAACAGCGCTGAATTACTAAAATATTTTGTTACCAAAATTAAAGATCCTGTATGTTTCTATGTGCCACTAAAGACATATTTTTGCCTGTTGCCTGTAGCATTAATTTGGCTCAAGGTATGCAAATGAAACTTTGCAATTGCTTTACGTAGGTGATGACACTTCATTTAAATATGGAAATTTTGTATATTAAATTTGTCATCAGATCGGAATACCTACCTTTAATAGGAGATATGATTACTGAAATATGTGCCTATAATTACAGAAACCGTGAAGGCAACTGTAGCCGTGTTTACACGAAGGTTTTTACTTGGTTTAAAAGACTTGCGCTTAAAGTTAAACCAACCGCTAAGCCAGAGTGTCTGTCCTCGCTGTGAATTTAGACTCTAGTCTAGCGAGAGAGGTCAAAGAACTTTCACTAACCTCAAGTCTAAATCTTACCGGAAGTATCTTGTGACCCATAAAATGATTGACAAAGCGCGCCCATATGAAATCAGAAACAAAGATGGTGAGGCTTCGCACAAGAAGACCCATCTGTGCAGAATTTGGTCATTATTATTGCCGTATAGCGTAAAGTTCATGTTAGACAGTTCAAGTTCAGATACTTCAGCTTTCTAGTCTTCCACTAATTTATTATTTGAGAAACAGGCGGCATATGCGCCATGAAAGGAACAGCCCTGAAATACAATATTGTGTAGACAATGAAAATTGATGTACCACTGAATGATGCTCTCCGAAGGCTGAACAACACATTCTGAAAAATTGCACCAATCCCCTTTAATGCTGGTTACTAACGAAGCAGGTTAAAATTCAATTTCATGACGCAAAACTGAAAGTTCCTAATGAAAACTTTCAGTTAATAATTCATGAATGCTTTTATTATTAGAAAATTGATTGATGTTGTGTGAAACATGATATATTTTTAGACGACAAACTTAATTTCATGATCAAAAATTGCGTCAAGCTCCATTTTTGGAATTGAAATTTCAATACTTTAACTTATGAAATAATTTACTAAAATTTTTAATTATCTAAAAGGAATAATGGAAATGTTCATTCATCATACTTTCCAAAACTGAGATGCATAGATCATTTTTTACAAGATAATGAATTGGTGCAATTCATCATTCTGATGTGGTGAAAACAACACCAGTTTTCTATCTAAAAAAGGAAGAGAACAACATTAATCCATGTTGAAAATTTCACTTGACGCTATGCGTAGGTCAATGTGCGCAGCACGACTAAACTCTATCTTGGGTCAGCAGCTTATATTTGGCATAATGTGTATTGCCGTGTATGGATATAACCCCAAATATCTTGGTCAAAAAAGATCGCCCGGTGGATACGACCGTGCATATATGTAGATTTAGAAGTAATTTGTGTGATGGACACTAAGGAAAAATTTGTTATCGTGTTCATCAGCTCAGATTTGCGACTCCTGAAGATTGTTTTTCAGTACATGTTCGAGACTCCTGAAGATTTGTTTAATCCTAATTTACCTTTAAATTTAATTTATTTGTGGATTGTAGGCTTACTATGTATGGATTATATTTGATTTTTTTTTTCTTTTTTTAAAACCTAATACCCTTGAACATACGCGCCGTGGCTACAGAGCTGCACTTTGTAGCTAGGCGCTTCTACAAACTCTAACCTCCACATCCATTCCCACACGCCAAACCCCACCAACCATAACATATCTGGATGCCAATCATTCGTTTTCAAGTTAACAAGCTATTCTGCCTTAAAAAAATCTCCATCATAGGCTACAAGTACTACTGTGTTATAATTACAGTCGGGACCCAACAGTAATTAGAAAATGATACATTTTCTCATTTTTCTGACGAATGCATGCAAATCGGGAAGAGCTGTTTTAGATTTTTAACATGCATATATCAGTCACAGATTTTCACTGTACTTTTACGTTCATGTAGAAACTGCCTTTAAGTTATGAAAGAATAGTGATCCTCTGCTCATTTTGCAGGAACTTTGCCAAAGTAAAAGGAAGCAGCTTGCAATAAAACGTTTAAATGACGTTTAAACGACCAAAACACCACTAAACGTTTAGAAATTTCATGTCACGGTTAATCGGGAACTGGTGCAGCAATGTAAAGACGGGATATCCAGTGGACTATTTGGATGACTACATTCAATGGCGCGGCCCTGTATGTAGGTTTCACGTTGTTTACATTGCACGGGGCAGTTAAATATTCACCAGAGAAACAAAGTTGTGTTGATTTCATGACTTCGTATGTTAAATAAAAGTGTTTTGAAGACAATATTTTGACCGCCTATTATTTTGTAAGTCATAAATTGTATACAATTTGCCAGGAAACGTTGTTTATTACAGTTGCAAAATTCAACAGTTGCATATGGTTAAACGAACATTTTTTTATTTGTTTAAATGGTTATGCAATTAAGGTGTCTGGTCCTCGCGCCATCCATGCGTACCAGTACGCGCTAGTTTCCGAGTAGGTAAGTGCCGCAATACGCATGCGCATATACTCTGAGTAGTGTTTTGAAACTAAAAATTGCCATATTTTAATACTTTTCTTAAAAACTAAGTCGGTGACCCCCAATTTTTATTTTTTTATTTGAAAGAACATACTTGTTCGCAACTTTTGTGAAAAAATTAACAAAAATGCTCGGGCAGATTTTTTGAATCAACACTAAATAATTTCACTTTTGAAACATTTCCCATAGATCCCTGTACTAATTTTCCAAAAAAAAAACCTCAAAAAGTGCTGTTTTTACACCGACTCTCATGCAAAAACGAGTCTGGTGACCCCCAATGTTTACTTTAAAAATCGGTTCTACATCAATAAAACATCATTCATACCGATTTTTACTAGAAATCTTCGGGCGGATCTGTCATGAACCAAACACCTTAAGCGTAAACTCCCAGGCCTAAATCTACTATGCTGATACAGCATTCTTCCTTGAGACAGCTCTCTCTGCCCTCTCATCATCACATGGTTGTGGCTTTTGCCTTTTAGTGGTGTGTCACACAACAGGTGTGTCCCCCTGGAAGGGGATCACACTATATTCAGCTTGGGGAGTGAGTACTAGTAAAATGAGGCACTCGGTAAATGTAAATATTGATCTCTATTTAAAGTGACGGGGGAAAAAACCCTGTTTCATGAGGGAGTGGATCTTTCAAGTAGGGATGGTAGGTCGGGTCATTTAAAAAAATATATATTTCTTGAGTGCTTGGCTCCAAAATTCGACAAAAATGAACAAATTTACATGATTTTTCTCAAGACTTTTTGAAGAAAACAATTCTTCCAAAACACACATTTAGGGTCAGTCTGGGCCCGTAAAAAGCAGCCTGTATGTTTCTAAATGTAACTGGTTTTAAACATTTAGATGAATTCATGTATTGTTGACTTACAAGTTCAAACATATTTTTGGATCAGTGAAAATGAATTTTAAAGGCATTGACCATCATCCCAATTCAGAAATTTCACTTTTTCCCACTCATGACAATAAAAACATGCCCAAACAAACTTACCACTGTGATTGTTTTCTCATAAATGAAGAAATGTTGAAATTATAGAGACAAAATTGTTCATTTCAGAATCTATGGTTACTGGTAACCAAGCTAGTCAACATGGTAGGCCTATTTTTTTATTTACAGTTATTTTGACTTTTTTCACAATATCGAACGTATTCAAGTTTTAAAAATTCATGAAAGAATGAAAGAAAAAGCAGGACACATCCCAATTCAAACTTAAGCAAAAAATAAATACAGTCATTTTGAAGTATCATTGCCATTAAGTTTAATTCACGTTTTGAACAAGTCCCTCAAGTAGATACCCTGAACCAACTCAAGCCTCAAGGATCAACACCAACTTCACACATTATCATGCTTTGAGGTGTCCAAGTGTGGGAAAATATTGGATCCAAAACATGATAATGATAAAATTGGATGATTTACGCCCAATATTTATTGGTCTCGCTATGAGTTTTAAAATATTGGACTCGACTGCGTCTCGTCCAATATTTTTGCAACTCATAGCTCGACCAATAAATTTGGGCTCAATCGATCCAATTTTATACCAATATCACTTACTTTTATGCTAGTGCTTTTATACACTTAACAGAAGTATATAGAAACACTGATATTATAAAAAAAAGTCATGGACAATTCTCTCAACTTTCTCAACATTTTTGATCTCTAAATTGTGTGGTGTTCTACTATGTAATATAATTAATTACCTTGGAAACAGTTGACAAAAACATCCATATAATGAAAATTTTACGGATGATTTGAGGCAAATGTCAAATACTTGAAAAAAACTAACGAAAATATGTTCAAATTGTGAAAAGAAAATAATAAAGTGATCTTATGTAATTCATATTCTGGCTATGTACACAATTACAAAAATTAACAACTCTTTAGTTCTCAAATCTTACTGTATAAAAAATCCCTATTATCATGCATTCGACCAGGGGATTCGAACCGGGGACCTCTCACATCCAAATTCATTATTCACCCATACAAAACTAACTAACAGGCGCTTCCTTGGCAGCGATTCTGTGACCATATATATCTCCCGGTTGTGACATATTTGGACCTAGACCATGTTCTTCATTTTCTCTGCACGATTTTTAGGATTCAGCGGAGTTTAAGGAAAATGTGACATTCTGCAATTTTAATGAATATTATAGCCAGCATTTGCTCTTTATGGTTTTGAGTTTGCAGCGATTTGACCAATTTTGACCAAATGAGGAGGTGTTTACGCTAAAATCACGAGCCTGTGCCAATTTCCAGACTCTTCGCAAATGGCGCACATTAGCAGTCAAGTTAACTCAAACTGTTTATTGCTCGCTTGTGGTGCGGAAGGTCCTGAGTCTGAACTCCGCTGGTGACAAAGGTTGAGTGTGCTTGAAATTCCCTTGGACAAGGAACTAACTGCCAATTGTCTCGTGGAAACTCATACGAAACTCGGGGAGCTGATGCAGGCAGGGATGGTATGTATGTGGGCTGATCAAGATTGAGCGCCCCAGAGGTTGTCGCAGAACCTGAAATGATGCTTGGTGTGGAATAGAGCTTACTTGGGCCACAGTGGTCAGCAAACACCTGTAACGTGTAAAGAGGACGCATGAAATTACAAATCTGGGAGGCATAGTGCACTATAGACCATATCTATAATTGACATACTCCCGCCGTTGATGGGGTAAATCCACAGAACCGGACGGGGAATCGGAACTCAGAACGAGGCCAAGTATGATAAACACACTACTTGATCTCGCTCTGAGTTCCGTTCCCCGTCCGATTCTGTGGATTTACCCCATCAACGGCGGGAGTATGTCAATTATAGATATGGTCTATAAATCCCCAGTATTTATTTATTTTATATGGCCTTAACAGAAACATTGATTGTAGCAAACTTTGTTAGTTCCAAGAAGTTGGCATGATTGCATTTAGTGAGTAATATGAAATTCATTGACACCTAGCCAAATGGAAAATTGACAATGGAAGGACAAGGCTGACTGTACAAGGTCATCAACTTTCACTTATTCCAAGAAACATTTGCTCAAGTTCATTAGAAATCATATTTGTGGCTGTCCAGCCCATATGAGTAGCAGTAAATGCCAGAAACTTCATTTTGCACTACAGGTGAAAATTATACTTGTCAAGGTCGTAATATTTTGCCAAAATTGATTTTTTGACGGATTCACAAATGGAATAAATGCTAATAACCAGATATTAGATACAGATTTTAACACAAAATATTGTAGTAAATATGGTAAGAGAATAAAATGTTTAATTTTAGATTTTGTGTTTATTGCACATAATCGCTGATCATCGTGACCAAAGTGGTTGTCTGAAACATCTGGTTTTATGATAGACTCACAAGGTATACACTGTATGCAGCGCCCCATGAAGGAGCATTCGCACAGGGGACCCACGGCTTAACGTGACTGTCCGACCACGGAGCAAATAACGTAAAGTTTCTTGCCCAAGGAAACAAGGAGAAGAAAACCGCCCAGCCCGGGGCTTGAACCCACAATCTCTGTATTACGAGACCCGTGCTCTAACATTGAGATTCAAAAAGAATTTGGAGATCACAATATATCTAGTGGTGTGATTCCACCATACTTCAACCTTTACAACAATTTTAAATGCAATTTTCAAAATGTTAAAAAATTCATAACGTAAGAAAGAAATACTGAATAGACTGGAAGGCTAAAAATCAGAAAAGCTTTGATAAGATGACGACAATACTTTTGATGCTAGTGGTGTGAGGCGGGAGCATATTGAAACCACCTCGTGCAATATGAATGCAATTTTCCAATTGATATAAAATCCATTCACAGATTTTTATCTCGCCTGGGCACACGGTCTGAATACATATTACATGTACTGTGAATAACATTCGCTAGCAAAAAGGAAAGGTCGTCTTTTAGAAATCTTCACCAGTTTTGAGCTCTCGCTCCATCCACATAAAGTGAATGACATTTAAGATCATTATGCCATGGAGTGTTTTCAAGGCAGAAAATTCTAAAGATTGAATGGTAATAAAATTATAAACCTGACGACCTTATCTCCGTGTCCGTTGTTGAATAAAACTCATCTCATTGGAGGATCAAAATCACAATAGCAATTTCCACGACAACCAGATTGTGTGTTCCAGTTTACTTTATTTGACCAAAAAATGGGTTTATCAGCTACAGAATCAGATTTGTATATAGGAGGTCACAAACCTTTCAGTTTCGGTCTATGATTAGAAATTGACTGGTACTACAAGCACAACGAAAGAATGGACTAAAAAGTTAACACTTAGGGGCGCACCATTTTGAAACTGAATGACCGATTTTCTTTTTTTTTGTGTTTCCGAGTTGTGCTGACACAAGTCTACACCTTGCCAAAATTTCAGAGGAAAATTTGAATGGGAACATGTTGTTTGTTTGTTTTTGTTTTTTTTTTTTTTTTTTTTGGGGGGTCCATTTGGACCCCCTGTTTGTGCACTAATAGAATTCTAAAAAACATGTTCCCATTCAAATTTTCCTCTGAAATTTTGGCAAGGTGTAGACAGTGACTACACTCGCACTCCAAAAGTATTTCCGCACAATTAAAAACGTTCAAAAATCTTGTGTTTCATATTAAACAACATAGAATCATCAAAGATTCATACTAGTATAGGTAACTTATCTATTCAATATGAATAAATCGATGTTTCTTTTAATAGTTGATTTTCCATTGCTATAAAAATGGCTGATTTCATGGACCATAAACAAATACACCACTAGTACAAATCTCATTACTATGTAACTAATCAAGTTTTCATAACCTTGTTATTACCTCGTAACAGGATAGAATATTTTCAGGTTGTAAGTTTTAAAACAAATGCGCAGAAATGTATATAAATTCAGTTTTTAATGTTCAGACGAAAGTTAGTAATATGCATTACATGCCACATTTTCAAATGTTATTATACAATATAGACTCTGTCAAAAAGTGATGAAAATAGGATAAACGCCTTTTGAGATATGACTGAATAAAGGTTTTGTGCCGAAATACTTTAGCGATTTTTAATTTTTTTGTGTTTTCCAAGTTTTGCTGACACAGTCTACACCTTGCCAAAATTTCAGAGGAAAACATGTTTTTGGTGGGGTTTTTTTTTTTGGGGGGGGTCCATTTGGACCCCCTCCTTGTGCACTAACAGGATTCTAAAACCCCTTATGCACTTAAGTGTTAATTTTACCCATTTGGAATAGCATCCTCTCCTTATTTTGTGACAGCCATTCTTCTAAAAGGCTTATTAAAACACATTTTTCCCTTAATAACAAACTAAAAGTTTTCTAAATGAACTTGAAATAGCCCAATATGAGATAGATTTAATAAGCACATGTTCAACTTGTCACTCACATTGGACACTGTGGAATTATCAAGGAACTGGGCAGAATTAACAATGACAATTGTAATTAATTGCCAATCTATGCATATGATACAGCCAACTTGTACAATAATATTGAATTAGTTGAGGAGCATACTTAGCGGCATGACAGATTGATTCAAAGGCTCATTTCCTGTCTAATGAATTCTGGCTTATCATAGAATACAGTTCTGCTGCATCAAATGAGTAGGCCTACATTGCCAGTTGGAGCTACTATGTCCAACCATGGAAATAGTAGATTAATACTATTTCCATGGTCCAACAGATTATACCAGGACATCTGAATTGCTTCGTCAACCCATGAAATAACGAGAAGCTTCAATGTGCAACATTACAATGTGCAACATTACAATGTGCAACATTACAATCTGCAATTTCTTCAATGAATACAAACTGAAACCAGGAAATAATCAGAAGCTGCAATGTGCAACATTACAATGTGCAACATTACAATCTGCAATTTCTTCAATGAATACAAACTGAAACCAGGAAATAATCAGAAGCTGCAATGCGCAACATTATAATTTGCAACATTACAATCTGTTATTCCTTCAATGAATACAAACTGAACCCAGGAAATAATGAGAAGCTGTAATGGGCAACATTACAATCATAGTGCTACATCGGCTTATTAACGCGACTTAACGTGCTTTTTAGCGAGTTCAAAATTTGATGTAAGACGACTTTTTGAAAGATGACTTATCAGCTCAAGTTATTCACACACGAGGGGATTTTGAACTCGATTTATCTCGAATACAACTAAAGACGACTTTTTGGCTCGACTGAACAGGGTATAACTAAAAGCTTTCTAAATGAACTTGAAACATCCCAATATCCGATAGATTTAATAAGCACATGTTTAGCTTGTCACTCACATTGGACACTATGGAATTATCAAGGAACTGGGCAGAATTAAAAATGACAATTGTAATTAATTGCCAATCTATGCATATGATACAGCCAACTTGTACAATAATGTTGAATTAGTTGAGGAGCATACTTAGTGGCATGACAGATTGATTCAATGGCTCATTTCCTGTCTAATGAATTCTGGCTGATCAGAGAATACAGTTCAAGCATGGGGACTGCTGCAACAAGTAAGCCTACATACACTGGCGGTCAAAAGTGTTTGTGCAAGCTCAATAATGTTGAATTAGTTGAGGAGCTCACTTAGCGGCATGACAGATTGATTCAAGGGGTCATTTCCTGTCTCATGAATTCTGGCTGATCAGAAAATACAGTTCTAGCATGGGGAGTGCTGCATCAAATGAGTAGGCCTACATTGCCAGTTGGAGCTACTCTGTCCAACCATGGAAATAGTAGATTAATACTATTTCCATGGTCCAACAGATAATACCAGGACATCTGAATTGCTTTATCAACCCAGGAAATTACGAGAAGCTTCAATGTGCAACATTACAATCTGCAATTCCTTCAATGAACACAAACTGAACCCAGGAAATAATGAGAAGCTTCAATGTGCAACATTGCAATGTGCAACATTACAATCTGCAATTCCTTCAATGAATACAAACTAAACCCAGGAAATAATGAGAAGCTTCAATGTGCAACATTGCAATGTACAACATTACAATCTGCAATTCCTTCAATGAATACAAACAGAACCCAGGAAATAATGAGAAGCTTCAATGTGCAACATTGCAATGTGCAACATTACAATCTGCAATTCCTTCAATGAATACAAACAGAACCCAGGAAATAATGAGAAGCTGTATTGGGCAACATTATAATCAAAGTGCTACATCAGCTTACTAACGCGACTCAACTTGCTTTTTAGCGAGTTAAAAATTTGATGCAAGACAAATTTTTGAAAGACGACTTATCAGCTCGAGTTATTCACACACGAGCAAATTTTGAACTCGATATAACTCAAATACGACTAAAGACGGCTATTTGGCTCGATCTGTCTACACCGGGTATAACTAAAAGCTTTCTAAATGAACTTGAAACAGCCCAATATGAGATAGATTTAATAAGCACATGTTCCACTTGTCACTCACATTGAACACTGTGGAATTATCAAGGAACTGGGCAGAATTAACAATGACAATGAAAAAATCCGTAAATAAATGACGCAAATAATGAACAGTTCTTGAGATATGGCATGAACAAATGCAAACTAAACCCAGGAAATAATGAGAAGCTGCAATGGGCAAACTAAAAGCTTTCTAAATGAACTTGAAACAGCCCAATATCAGATAGATTCAA
The DNA here is from genome assembly GCA_000969725.1 of Ophiothrix spiculata. Lineage (NCBI taxonomy): Eukaryota > Metazoa > Echinodermata > Ophiuroidea > Amphilepidida > Ophiotrichidae > Ophiothrix > Ophiothrix spiculata. The sequence goes on from JXSR01S071112.1 coordinate 293,703, forward strand.
TAAGCACAATCGTTCAAGTTGTCACTCACATTGAACACTATGGAATTATCAAGGAACTGGGCAGAATTAACAATGACAATTGTAATTAATTGCCAATCTATACATATGATACAGCAAACTTGTACAATAATATTGAATTAGTTGAGGAGCTCACTTAGTGGCATGATAGATTGATTCAAGAGCTCATTTCCTGTATCATGAATTCTGACTGATCATAGAATACAGTTCCAGCATGGGGACTGCTGCAACAAGTACCGTATTGTTCCTATTCTCAGAGATACAAAAAAAAAAAAAAAGTTTGCATCCATTTTGCATGCGCAAATTTCAATGCACACTGAACGCATGTTTTACTAACGCGTTTGGTTAATCACGCTTCGCATCGCTGCGTAATATGTACGCGGGAAATTATGTAGACGCAGATGTGCGATCAAAGTAATCCAATTTCATTGAAAAATGTCTTCTTTTTTTTTTCATTTTTCTTTAAAACTAAAACAGTGACCCTATTTTTTTATTTCAGTATTTTGAAGTGCGCAAAAATGCTTTAAGATATGTAAAAATTACAAAAATCAATGGAGCATTTACTATTTTAAAAGCACATTATGATCGACTTTTTGGAGCATTCCCTATACTTTGTGTGGTAAATCGAGTGAAGTTTGGGGAAAATATCTACTTTTTGAAATGTCTGCATCTCAAAAACAAGCATGGTGACCTATTTATTTTATTTTAGATTCGTTATCAGCTCAAATAAATCTACCAAATACTGAATTTCTAAGAACATCAATGGAGATTTTCTCTGAAAAAACCAAAACTGCTCCCGATATCAAAGCCACTGCCACTGCACACATCAGTTTATGGTTTATCCTAAGCATAGAATATAAATGAAAGTTCCCATTCAAAGGAGTCAAGATATATCAAAGAACAAACTTGGAGTGCTATATGACAGCACATGAAGATATCACTGTCGGGTTTCAAAACCTTTTTCCTACAAAAAATGTAAAATATAATAGCTCATAAAATATTGGCAAAGGTATCAGAAACTACTATTGAGTTTTTAGACGACGGGTTTCGAGACCTTTTTTCTATGCAGACATCCTATGATGACATTAACGAACAATGATAGTTACTTTATTTCCGTAACAAAAGATTCCGCGCTTCGCTTCGGCTTATCTATCATATCTTTCATAAGTCGGTCCTATCTGCATTCTCATCAGATAAAAAGAGTGAACACCACCAAAGGTAATCTTGATAAAACTACCATATTACTTAGGAGGGGAATCAAGCTGACGAGTTTAGGTTTGGGGAGTTCTGCTACTTTGGTAAGAAGAGAGTTATAAAATGTAGACATTTTTACTACTTGTTCTATGAAATATAAAGAGTTATCTGTTATTTACGAAAATTTCTCAATCGTATATATGTTCAAGGAGTATGAAGGGCCACAAATATTCTAAAAATTGTATGATTAAAGCACAATTACTACTGAACTTCCCATTTCCCTTTATATTAAAGCAATACTATAAAGTGTTAAAAATGGAGCGCCCCTTTCAACCATGATCTGATAGCCTCCAAATGATTTGGCTTAAATTTGCTTACTTTTTATGTTATTGCTATTTGTTGAAATTTGGGATCCCGCATTTAATTCCACGTGTATTAGTATAAGAAACACGCATGTGCTTTTTATCTGTTTTGCTGTGGCATAACAAGTTTTAGACAGAATACACTTGAAAAAGGTTTTAGAAAGTCACATTCCTTCATTTTAGGCTGTTTTTACTCAAAACTATTTCTGATTAAAATCTTATAGTATTGCTTTAAGAGGAAGTAATGTAACACATGAAGATTGAAATTTCCTGAAATGCCTGAACATTTATCAAGTAGTGCAATTTGCTATTCCTTTGCACATTTTCAATTTCCTGAAAATGCAAATTTTTGGGTAAATTTCCTGGATTTCAGGAAATTTCCTGAAATTCACATCCCTGTTCAATGGCCAGATATCATTGGTTGGCAGGCTAGAATGGCCCATGGGTTGCCTCTAAGAGAATCCTTGACTTACAAATAAATTTACAATATATGGCTCTAAGCTTGATGGATTCATTTGTACTGTCAGTATATTTTGATGTCATAGTTTAAATATGTGTTAGTCATTAAACATTTCATGTTGGCAATTGAAATCAGGTTGCAGGGTTCCCATCATTTTAAGAAAACAAAATTCCCTGATCAAATCTTAAAATTCCATCATAAATTTTTTAAGAAAAAATGTGAAAACATGTTACTTTTCAAATCCTACGACTATGCATGTGAAGTAGAAGAATAGAGACCTGGGACACCGGGGACATTTTTATCAAATCCCCTGACTTTCCCCTTTACTGCAAAATAATTATCCCTGATGGCCTGGGAACCCTGGGTTGTAATTATGATTAATTATATGATTAAACTAAGGGCAAACATATGAGGGCTGCTCCTGCAAAATGAGAGGAAAGTCGCAAATTCAAAACTGAGTCTATGGCAAATTTTAATTCTCTCTTATCTAAGCTTTCGAATGATATATAATATGTCACACTTTCTTTCTCCATTCTTCATTTAGAGATCGAAATCCAAAGCAGTCCACTGAATATATTGCAGTAAAAATTTGCTGCAAATGGATTTCAAAGATACTGATTACTACAGTGTATAAAAGCAACGTGCAAACAATTAACCGTGAATAATTGCACTTCCCAGCAAAGATGACCTTCGAAACTTCACGTATAGGTGAACACTCATGCATGGATGCGTTTTATGTCAAAAAACAAAATTGGATATATAAAAATACTATGAAAAAAAAAAGATATTAAGTACCATCTCACAACCTTGGAAGCTTTTCAAAGTGGAAAATCTTAACATTTATTGTGAGCACAACATAGAACTCGCAACTAAATGTTTCTCATTTACAATTCTCATGTCAACCACAACTCTAAAACTGTACTCATTCAAACTACAACTCCCCAGAGTGAAACTCTCTTTCCTCACCGCCCCTATTACCTGGCCGCATAGACACCTTCCACTCGATTCCTATGAATTCTTATATCACATTACCATGTTCAATTACAGCAAATATAGAGCACGTGAGTGCAAGAAAGTCATATCTGCAATGGCTGCCCTAAGTTATATTTATTTTTCAACTTGTCACAAGAATGTGAAAAATCTCTCAAAATCT